>MU883006.1:0-19057 GCA_036418205.1 Ostertagia ostertagi
CGAACAAAATAACACATCAATTCGATCCCCTCCCCGTGCCTTTCAAGGGGGCTGAGGAAGAATCGTTGCCTAAAATCCCCTCCTTTCATGGCCGCATTCTCAGCTCTACTTGACAATTCCTTCATTTGAGTGATTTTATTAGGAAAAAAACCAGGTTAGTTTAGTGCAGTTCATTCACTACGAAATTCGCTAGAGTAATTCTTTGTTATTCTAGTATCCGATGAAAAGTAGTTAATCCAGCAAAAACCCTTCAATAGGGATTTTAGTTGTTGGAACTTTTTTGAGAATTGTACAAACAAAAAAGTTGAAATTCTGGAGGTACGTGACTTCGTGGATCTGAAGTTTTACTACTTCAAAATAACTTGTTGGTTTAAAATAGCTCAATTTTTAGAGAGCTTGTAAAATGTGGAGGAGTGGGGAGAGAGGAGGGGGAGGGGGAGTTGTTCTGTTCTGATTCTGAAAAATTCTTCTATGCTTAGTAACGAAACAATATATTTCAGGCGCAGAAGTTTATCATGCTCGGTCAACAAGAGCTGCAGTTTTTCTTCCGGTGCGTTTCGAATTGTAAAGCAATTGGTTTCGGACAAAAAGAACCCCTAACAATACAATAATTCACTTTCAGGCTTCCCGCCGTCATAAATGAAGAGCGTGATTGGCGCAGTGCTTTGGGTCAAATTAAGGAAGGATACAGCGATTTCAATTTCCCTCTTTCGGAGTTCAACGTACGTCAGCCAGTCAATTTTCCCTGGACACGACAGCATTATGTGATTGCAGAAAGTCCCTGCCGCGTTCTTGGCCGCTATGGAGAAACATGCCGGTGGTGTTACTGCTGAGCAAAAGAAGGAATGGGAGGCGCTATTTGACAAAGCCTACAAGGACATGAAGACGTGGGGATGGTACTGAATGACGCCGGCTGATATCGCGGCGAAGTACCGAAGATGAAAGTGTCAGATTTTGCTTATTGCAAATGTAAATATTCTAGTCAAACCAGCAGCGTTCCGATCACTTCCCAGTTCGTCAACGTCAGTGCCCTTTTGTCGTTTTTAAGATATTCATGTTTTCAGAATATAAAAATTCTCGTGTATCACAATCTCACCAAATGTTGATGTAGAAAAGCTTTAGAGAATTCACGTGATCGATGTATTTTTGTCTAACATAACATGTAAAGTGATTGTAACAGCTTACCATTCTGCTATGCTCTCATTAGGCCGACTGTTCGACTATCGTCTGTATGGTGCCACTGCTCATAAAAAATCTCGCCTGAACTTATAAAATTTTCATATCATGTTTGCATCGACTTGTTACCAATGACGACTCATTGCGTGAAGTGCTTGCATTCCACTGTGTTAACAATTCGTATGGACACATTCTGCGCTAAGGCCGATGTAAGACTCAGCGAATAGCGGGATACGAGCGTTGCACCAGCGAATCGAACTATGCGCCAGCGGATGGCGAGAGAAGTGGCGAGAGCCGACGTTCACAGCAGGGTCGGTCCTATCGTTGCTACTTTTCGAAAAATTTTTACGACCCCCCAAGGTGGATTTGATACGACCCCCTTTTCCCTACCTCCACCATCTCCATCTTCCATCAAAACCCCGCCCACTTTTTCCTCCAAAAATGCCGTCGAGCGGGGGGGGTATATACGCGCGCTGAAACGGCAAATTTCTCCCGCGCCGCTCCCCACTCATCACATGCAACTTCTTACAACCGAAGCAAGTACGACCCCCCCCTCTACAAACTCATCAAAATACGACCCCCCCGTTGCTACTTGTAGCAACATAGGGTTGACCCTGGTTCACAAGGAAAAGCCAGCGCAGGCTACAAACTCTTCAAGTTGGTACAGTCGTTAAACCGCTGACACATCAGCTCGATTCCGCTGGGTGCAACCTCTGCATCAGAATCGCGTTAGAGTATCGTGGTTCGCAAAAGTCTGAATCAGCCTAAAGAGAGAAACCGAAGTGTAGGTTTCTAGATTGAAAGAATGGTGTCACACGGAATCTCCAGTGTCACAAAAAATTCAAGGTGCTCCTGAAAGGGATCTAAGTGAAGCCGTCCTTCTTCTAAGCGGTCAAGGAATCTGGGATACAACACACCCTAACACACGTTAGGGTTCAGATCAACAGATTCGGAGCTCAGGTCACTAGATTCACTAGATCTCTTCCTGCACCTCGTGCTCGACGGCAAGAACCACAATTTTGAACTTGCAGCACTGCGTCAGCAACCCTATATACGCCCCGGGTATTTCATTCAGTGGATTAATCTGATCAGAAGACTGATCTTTGCGAGTCGCCTGTGCAAGAACTCTATAAAAACATGAGAAGAAAGCGCCAAGAATTGCGTAATAACTTGAGGGTTTCCAGCCACGCTCCCCTGAAGAGACGACTCTGTCCTTAGTGTTCCATACCTAAAACATTTTTTTTATGTATCTACCACTTAGGTTTGGTTTTTAAGTTTAGGTTCATTACGTGCGCAAAAAGCAACACGTGGAAAAACTACCGTAATCAGCTTCAAAGAAAAAAAAACAACATAACTCCACACAGTAGGCAACAAAAAAAATGACGGTGAAAATTGGAGTTCGAGGGGAAGACAGTTATTGTGCTCTCCACTACTGAAATTAAAGGCAAAATCCGGGATTAAACAGGTGCTATCAGCGCTTTGTAGTGATAGCTTAGCTGCGGAACAATCTGAAAGTGGAAAGGAAAGTAAGGTAAATCTTTGGGAACGCTGAATAAGGCCTTAACCTTCAATAGGGTCGGATTTGGTACGATGGCGAGAAGGGGCTGTTCAAATGAAGACAAAATACGCGAGAGAGTACGCTGATCTCTCATCAATGCACGCTGATCTCGCCACCTCGTCGCGGTGGAATGCGTTGGAAGGGATCGATGGTTGCAGGCCCGTAAGGAATAGCGCCCCAACTGCGCAGTTTTTGCGACGAAGCTGGAGTGATCACTTACGTACGAACCCTACAATTTCCCTCGTGGTATCCCTCCTACTAGACAGGCTAATCCCGGGGTTTCCTCGAGATACGAATCATGGTCGATCATGAGGCTCCCAAACGACTTCCTGAAATGATACATAAGTGCGCGGCCGTAGTGTCTAGTCACCTAATGCTTTCAACGTCTCGGTAGCGCACGTCCATAGGAAACGTTCCGAACCAATAAAATTTTCACCTGGGCTTAAAGGAGCTCAAGATGTCGAGCACGCGCGAAAATGTAGTAGTATGTAAGCAGGATGTAGAGATGTAGGAAGTTCACTGATTCTTGTCGAAAGTACGCACAAATGAATCATTTACGTATGATTTTATTCTTTGTGTCAAAGATTCCAAAGGAATGCTCTCCTGTATCAAGTGTACACTAACAAGTGGTGCCCCTAACTCCATTTCCACCGCTTTCGACTGCCCTATTTAGGCCTACCCCTTCTCCGCAAAAAATGAGCACATCACGAACATGTATGGAGCGAATAAAAACCGTGACTTAGGCATTGTCAAAAGCAAGAGATACAATTCGAAATTTTCTCCATTGTAATCAATTCCGAGAAGTTAGATCAAGGAAGTTCTACATTCACCAAATAGACAGCGGTTCCAACCATAATCCATTTTCAACGACTACTAGAAAACATTTATTACTTCTGTGGAAATCTGTCTACTGCGTCCGTAGAACATCTTTCAGTTTCCAGTTTATGTCTCGGCAAATGCTTTTGACTGCTCTTTACTGAACAGCTGACATGAAAAGCTGATCTGAAGGAATGTCGCCACATAATCTATCGTTCTAGAACATCGGTTTACCGAAACCATTAGCTCGAGCTCTGCAGAAAGCACCACACTCTAAGATGCGCTACGTAAGCAACTTCCGAGCACCTGCCACCAAAGAACAGGCAACTGTCGTGAAATCGGCAACGTGACATTTCTTTAATGTCATACCTTCTGACGTCTGGCACTCATCGCATAAATTTGAAGCGCTGCAGAAAAAATTGGAAGCTTACATCGAGAAGAAAACCTACACGGCTCTTGAAAGTTGGCGAGCACTCAAGTCCTACCGACGCCGGCATGTCAAGTGGTGCTGAATTTTTGATGCACATACTGTTTTTCATCTCCAACCCGTTCTGCCCTGATGTTCTGATATCATGTACTCCTGATGATACTACCAAACAGGTTAGAAAACAAAATCTTTCAGTCATGCTAGATCAATCAAAAGGCGGAATCCTGAATTTGTCGCAAAGATAGACCGCGCGGACAAAAAAGCAAGTGCCAGTCACTCATGAAATGTTCAAATAATGCATCCCGCAATCAAACGTTGAAGTTGCGGCCAACCTTCTGCCGAACAGTCAGGGTCTCTTCTGGATCACAGTAAGCAGAAGGTCAGGGCAGGACTGGGTTTAGGGTAAATCACGTCACGATTAGCGCGTAGGCAATCGTCTCTATGCACCATTTGAATACATTCGCGAATCGTCAAGTTCAAAGCCGATACCGTGCCGGCCTCGAAATCCTACCATGCAATCCAGTACATGAAGGTTGCGATCGAGCACTCAAAAGGCAGAAATCGCGACAGGATCGATGTTCATGAAAAAGCCAAGGAATGGAGAAGGTAAAGGATGGACTAATTAGCCGGTAGGTGGTGTTTCCATGAGAGAAAGGGCTAGCAGCGGTAAGGTAAAGTAGGGCGGAATATGCTCCGGGAGCCCCTTGGGTTCGCAGGCACACCCACCGCATGTACGTGGAATGGATTATCGGCCAAGTTTTTGTAATGGAACAATTACTTCCATCATTCACGACTCTTACTACAGAGCAGAGAGAATTGAGAAGGGGGAGTGCATTGAAAGTATTCGAGTCGAGGATTCTGCTGGTGTAAAACAAACGTCGTCCATTGTTGAAACTCAATCTGAGAAGAAAAAAGGTGCGTGTCGTGCTTAGAGAACGTCTGATGTCACGTTAAGGGAATCCTAGTGTCCTACGATGTCATTATTGATGTGTTACATGAAAATGGATAGATATATTCTGCTCATGGGCAGCATCATTTCCGTTCGACGATGGCTAAACACTATTTATTAATTAACTCGGTGTTCCGTTTCGTCGATTTAGTGGATCTGAGCTCGATTCAGTTTTTAGAGCATGGTAGCGGACGGAAGTTGGTCGTCTGTATTGGAAGATGCGTGCTGCCAAAATTAGGCCACATGTAAAAATATTAATCAGGATGGAGGGCGCCTAGGCGAAAGCAAACCTGCATTGCTCCAAGGGCTGGAATGAAATGAATTGACTCCAATTCGTGAAGTATTGTAAGCTGATCCGCTAGTTAACAAGTAGGTCTGCCGGCGATTATGCATATGGAAATTTAGACATGCGTGGGCGCGATTCGCAAATGGAGGTGACTTGGTTCTAGTGTCCTACTTTCACTATTAGTTTTTTGAACGTAGCGTGAGCAAACTTTCGCCATGATTACTTTACTTTGTTGATATCCACATATCTGAGTAATCCAATTACAGTTAGGGAAGTTTTGGTCAATACTGGTTATTATGTTGACAAATATTCGTTCATGTTCGCTGCTGTGGAGGATGTTCGAGGGGTGACTTGTATTAGTACACAAAAGCCCAGTCAATATGCTAGAAAAAGTGAAGCAACGTGACAGATCCGCGTGCAGTTTAAACCTGCACTTTTACTTCCTGCAGGGGTTAGCATTTCAAGGTGAACAACCGTCATCATTGATTAGCTGATTTATACAGCATCTTATACTTCACGATTTGAACGAGTGCCGCTGGGTTTCAGTGGAACAAAGGCTGTGATAACGACTTGCTATTTTTGATGCGTTGAGTTTTAACGGATTACACGGTGTTTTTAATTTTCCTCTGTTTTGTCGAAAGGAAGGCTTAGTGAATGTGCTGGGGGTTTGGTAGGTGGGTTGTTTCACTCGTTCTCACAGCGCAGCGGAAACATCCATGTTATGAATTTTTTGCCCTTGACAAAATCTAATCTACGGAACTCCTAATCTAAACTCCTGCTCCTCTGTTATCAAACGGCGAACAACCATTCTTCGAACCCATAGGTCATATTAATATATAAGGCATGAAAGAGTTATAGGAAAACAAAGGTAGAAACGATGATGAGACATTAAACACATACACGCCGATTGGGGCATGGGGCTTGCAACAACATGCGTCTTGACGATAGCCCGATATGGGTGCAAATTATTAATCGCTTGCTTTGGCGCTAGGATGATTGGGGGCAAACCTGTACGTCGAGTGGAAGATATAATTCCAAATTCCCGTAAGGGGAGGTGGTTAAGTCTCTTTTCGTGGAATTATTGTGTAGTTCGTTCTGATCGAAATCCTACTATTGTATATGTTTTAGATAATCTTTACGCATTGGACATTGCAGAAATTATTTTGTGACATTCATGTTTTTGTCCATTTACAAAACAAAATCTGCGGTTATGTGGTGAGGCGGCGGCGCCCACAAAATCGCGTCCGTCCCACGCGACCGAAAAGTGGAAAAGGGGCGTCGTCGTGAATGTGTTAAAGTATTCATCTGTGCTAACAAGAATTCTCACTCTTCGCCTCGAAATGAGGAGGGGCGTGTCGGACGAGTTGTCTGAACTTGCTTGCTCCATGGCTCCACTAACCCGCGCGTATTCGAATTAGCCGCTACGTGGTAATCCACGTTGCGTGTCATAAGGTGTGCGCGAGATATCTCGTCCGCTGGCTCTCATACTCGTCATTAGCTCGCTTCGAAAAGTCCTGGCACCAAGGTTGGGTTGCGAGCCGCGGCAACGCACAACTCCGATAAATGTGGGTACTCTATCGTACCCGCAGCGTAGATTGCAACTTCAACTGGTGTTGTTGCTTTGAAAATCGTGGTGGTATTCGGGAGCAGGGAGAGTTCGCTACCAAAATTTCTTGAAACGGAAGTGGGACAAGTAGTCACATGTGCCTGGGAATGGAAGGGAACTTAGAAGAAAAATGGTTAACGCTCGGCTGTGCATGTATGTTCGATCAAGCGAGTGTGTGAAGCGGACTCACTTTGTAAAAGTACTGGATGTTTAAGGCTGCAAGTGAAAGCATTGAGGGGGACTGATGTACAATTCGCATGAATATGTACAGTGGGGGTGGGAGGCAAAAAAGAGTCACTTTGCCTATGGCGCATATCATCAAACTTTTCTCGCAAAGGATGCCGCTGTTATTGGGAGTTATACGGCGAAATATTCCTTAGATGTCCCCCCATAAGCAGAATCAGGCCCACCTTCACTGCCCTCACCGTCTTCAGAATATGACGTCATCTGTCATCGCCGTCAAGCTCAACGAGGCTTACCGTAATCGCTCCAGCCTGGAAGCTGCTGTACAATTTCTTCAATCGGTCAATCGGTAATCAGCTTTTCAGAGACACTACCTTTGATCATGCAAGATCGCTTTCGACCAGTGTTTCAGATGACGTCAAAACGATAACGGGCCTCGTTGAGGTCGTCCCGTGCAGTTCCCGTGGGAAAAGCTTCTGTGTCGTCAGAATAGAAGGCTGCTATGTAGTTTTTCAATAGATTAGGAAGTGATTTTTGATTTCAGTTGGCTCATTCGCACTGGATTTGGAAATGTGTAAGTAATTGCGTTTTGAACGTGTAGAGGCGAGGGACTCCATTTTTGCCTTCTCCCCGTATATGATGCACTAATCGTGAAATATTTCTTCAGTATGCATGATAGCGCTTTTCAGAAAAGTAGGGGCTCTACGAACTCAGCAGTTTTCACCAATGGGAACCATGCATTTGCCAATCTCTTACAAAAACCGAGCAAAACCAGAATCCATTTCAGTCGTGTAAGCTGTTCCAGTGACTACGAAAAGATCTTTCCATTTTACATATGTGATACAGATGCTTCTGAATTCCCCATATAGCCGAAGCGAAGCGTTACGATTACTCCCAGGAAGATGGCACTACAGCAGTCTGCTATTAGGCAGAACAGCATGCCATTGAAACTTGCCGCTTCTTATTTCCAGCTCTAAAGTTAGCGCTCGAGCAACAACTTGAGCACCACGGAATCTGCATTGTTCAAGGCCTCGAACACGTGCGTCAGCCTCGTTTCACAAGAATGCTGGGTTGTGAACAAAACTTTCGCCCCAGGCGGGACTAGAACCCGCACCTCTCGCTTTCCGGGCAAGTGCGCTACCAGTTACGCTACCGGGGCACCATTTCATCTTAGCTTTCAGCACTGTTATACGAGAGGTGCGGGTTCTAGTCCCGCCTGGGGCGAAAGTTTTGTTCACAACCCAGCATTCTTGTGAAACATTCGCAAGGCGAACTGCGGCCAAAAACAGCAGTTAACAAACAAAAACAAGTCAAAATCGTTTCTGTTCTGAATTTGGACAGATGACATTCTTTTACCCTGGGCACTGAGCGCTGCGACCGTGAATGGAGATTACGATGCATCCGAACGGAATTTCTTCAACATTTGCGACCTTCTCTATTATACATATGCGGAAAGTTGTATCACTCCAGTGCTGGTAAGAATATGAATGAGGTATTTTTGTGCAGATGATTTCGCTTGACCCATTCTTGGGTCGGCAAGCGCTATCGTTGTAATCCCCGCAACCCACGTGACCACGTGATTGTAATCCTAGGGGTGTACACTCACGGGCGAAAGACTAGCATTAAAAACCATATATTTGCCCAGTTCCTGATGGGGCCCTCATCAAGATCGTGGAAAATGCTTCGCTGGCCGCCGCTGAGTTGTATGTTCAACTTTTGTGCGGACAAGATGGGGAGAACATGAGTGCAAGGCAAGAAATTCAAGAGGCAGCACAGCGCAAATTTTTGGGCCTTAGCAGTTTCGCAAAAATTCACATCGAATGTTCAATTCATGCAGTTTTTCCTTCAGTTACAACGCTGTCCACTTCATTTTTTCTATACTCTTTTATTTTTTACTTTATTCATTTTCATTTTTTTCAGAGAAATCCGTGGCCCTCATGGCTGCAAAGGATAAATTATGGGAAGCGTAAGGAAGGAGAAAGGTTTCACTGAGCGGTCTACAGGTGCCAATAGTATGTTTGATCCCTTGATCTCGAACTATTGTTTGCGCGACTCCATCACGCGCTGCTACAAGGTGGATCTGTTGACCGACACCCCATTATATACGTAAATAAGCACGTATAATAGCATGACAGCGTTAGACTGAACAGCTGGACCTTCGTCACGTGATAAATGTATTACACCGGCGTCATCGGGAACTCCAAGCGCATGCGTAAAGCAACAGCTGCAGGAAAACAAGCATTTCTGAGAGGCAGGTACAGTTATAGAAAATGGGCTCAGACTGGGACGGGGCTGGTGCGGTTGGAGATGTGCTGCACCACGCGTCCGGCCCTTCGCCGATGATGTCCGCCATATAATAGTTTCACCTCTTGGGGGCTTTCTTAAACTATTACAAGTGCGACCTTAAAGACATTAATTTGAAAGCAGGAATGGAAGAAATATCGAGCTTTTCAAAGTCGGCTATTGAGCATTCTCATTACCGCCATGCTGGATTTTTCATCCTCTCACTCGTCCTCCAGAACTTGTCGACCCAATCGACTCGCTTCGTTGCCTTCGTTGTAATCTCAGGTGGTTGCTCCAGTGCGAAAGACGTCAGTGACCCTCGTAAATGTGAAGGAGCAAAAATATGTCGTCGAATAAAAACCAAAAACTTCTCGCGATATGGTCCTCGATATCGCTGTGGAAATTTAGGCTTAGTGGTCCTGCAAGATTTTACAGCTCTTTGATGGAGATCCTGGCATTACCTGAACCATGCGCAATTCAATCTTTCGTCGGGATGGCGGCGATTTTCTCACACCACGGTACGCCCGAGGGCCCTTCACCGAACACACGTCTCTGAGAGCGACAGGCGAGGCTGTTTGTTGTGTGTTTACTCTTCAGCTTGGCGAGCCACTTGGCTGACGACTTCTCGTCAAGATCAAAGTTTTCAAGGGATCACATGTGGGTTTATTGCAGTCTCGATGCGCATTGCGGCACCTGGAGGTCTTTATGATGTGGATGACGACTAGTGACAGATGGCACACGTGTCACTAGCGAGATACGCCGAGGGATTTCGTGAGAAGGGAATCCTCGGCATTGTCGAAATAGACTTTACAAAAGCTGAAAAAGTCCTTTTTGGAAAGTTCTTTGGATTGGAAAGTTTCCACTTGGTAATGATTTTAGCAAAAGCATTAAAATATGATTGTTCACTCTCGTTGCCAATAGGTCTCAAATTTACTGTAACCCCTTAAAAGCGCTAACCATCAAGGGGCGCACACGAGAGAGTTAGTCGTCTTAATTTGCCTGTTAGATGGCTCCAATAGCTAACGCTTACTCGATACAGGCGCGACGTCGTAATCCACATTGCATGTCATGTCGTGTGCGCGAGATATCTCGTCCACTGGCTAACGTTACTCGTCATTAGCTCTCTTTGTAAAGCCCCGTCGCACACTTACGATTGCGTCAACCCCACTTCTTATGAATGTGAGCTACTCTATCGTACTGACAGAGAAGATTGTTGGACACGACCTCATCTTGAGTTGTCTCAATGAAGACGTACATCGTGGTGGCAGTGTCAAGTTGGAATAATTTCAATTTGCACCTTGCCTTTACTTATTGGTTTACCATGAAGAGTCCAACAATTATGTAGAGGATTTTTTCTTACACTTCGCGAAAGTTATGAACTTGCCGAATCCCTCTCTGCAGAATTTCCGGTTCAGCCATGGCTTTTTTGAAAACTGCAGAGTAAGGTGCTAAAGTGGCACTGCGTCTATGGAACGTGGGGTTTCGAGAATGCCCCAGTTGACTCCTACATCACTTTTCCCTATTCGGACTGCACAAATCTCGGAGAGCAGGACGAGTTTCTGCATTTAATAACTGTAGGGTAGTAGCCGCAACGCTCAAATGTCCACCTTTGTCCCAGCTGAGGCGATGCTAACTGAAAAAGTCCAATATTTGCTCATGTGAGGTTCTTTTACGTTGAACTGCTGCATGTAGTGTGCCAAAACCCATTGCCGATTCAACTAATGATTGACTTACCGTCAAATGCATGGATCTTCACTCAGCAGTTGCATGGTATTCAATTTTTTTAACACATTCACGACGGTACGCCCTTTTCCACTTTCGATCCGCGTGGGACGGACGCGATTTCGTGGGCGCCGCCGCCTCACCACATAACCGCAGATTTTGTTTTGTAAATGGTCAAAAACGCGAATGTCACAAATAATTTCTGCAATGTCTAATGCGTAAAGATTATCTAAACATATAACAGTAGGATTTCGAGTCAGAACGACAAATAGTGGTTACGAAAAGAGAGCATTATTTCACTTTTCCCGTGAAAATTCAAAAGCATTTTACACTCGATTACGAGGTTTGCCCACCTATCTGTCCATTCCTAGCGCCTGGCAAGCGATTATCAGTTGGCAGCCCATATGGGCTGCCATCGTCCCAGGAGCGCATGTTGTTGGCAGCCCATATGGGCGGCCATCGGCGTGAATGTGTAAAGAAATGACACACGTATCCCTGAATAATGAACGGAGAGATAAAATTGAGATTTCCTAGAAGAAGTAGTAACGACGCGCACACGCAGGTCAATAGTGGCCACCATGCACAAACAGGATTCCTGTCAACATTTTGACCAGCGTTGGTACTTATATTCACCACTGCCAGCAGTCAAAGGTAACACTACAACTTGAGCGTTCTGATCTTTGCTGTAGCGCCTATTCTTTACAAGACAATGCGAGTTTTCCTGTTTTCATATTAGTTGTTGCATTAAAAATGTCGTTTCTGGACGTTATATACAGGGGGGGGGGCAAATAAAAAGTCACTCTGACTCACATTCGAAACAGAATTAATCAAACTTTACCGGAACCAAACCAAATGAGCTTGATTGCATATTGAAGAGCACATTCCATTCTATCCACATAGGGACATTTCACGGCCGATAATCAGAATATTTCCACAGAAACATGTTCGCGTAGTTCGAGGCTCAACTAGTCCGCAAGAGACCACAGACGATCACCGACGTCTCTTGGAAAGCCGGTCAAAAGCCATCTTTGCATAGTCAGAGCTAGTGTCCCTAAGAAGCCATTCACCAGTTATCCGATTGAAGAATTATGTAGCAGCTTCAGAATGGAGCAATTACGGTAGGCCTCCTTGAGCTCGACGGTGATGACAGATGACGTCATATTCTGGAGACGGTGAAAGCAAGGGGCCTGATTCTGCTTATGGGGGGACATCTAAGGAATAATTCGCCGTATAACTCCCAATAACAGCGGCATCCTTTGCGACGAAAAGTTTGATGATATGCGCCATAGGCAAAGTGACTTTTTTTTGCCCCCCCCCCCCCTGTAACTTTTGGTTGGAAATAATACTAAGTTTTGAGCTCAGGAAAAAGAGTTGATATCCTTGGCATGGCTTTGCCAATTTCTCAATGCAAGAAGCTCACATTATTATGCAGGAACTGTGGCAAGTGTGCGCAGTCAGATTATACTCTCAGAGTTAGAGGTTTTAGTCTCAGGATCGTTTCTCCTTCACATCATGCCGCATGCAGCGCTTAGATGGAATGTGACAAGAGCTGTTCAGCGAAGAGGTTGAAGATCTTCAGTCCGGTCTGCTGATGATTTTTCCCGTGATAAGCACATCGGTCGCAGTAAAAATAATAGCCCAGAAAATCTTGGTATTTCTTTCGCTCAGCCAGTGAACGGTTTGATAGGTCGCTATGAGTTGGCGTAAGCCTATCGTGAACGAGTGGGCTGGGTTCAGCTCTTCAAGATGTAGAAAATTCACATGCACACTTACGAATTTCGGTCGTTCGAAGTGAAAAGTCGAGAAAAAAAACATAACGATATGATCAAAGAGTCACACCTCTATACTTCCAAATAACCTCTTACGGATGAGTATAAAAGTACTTCCTGAGATCCAAAAGCTACCCAGTGGGGTGGAAGTAAATCTGTACGACATTCTTATTGCAGCAACCAACTATTTGTAATTGGGGGTTCAGTGCCTGCTTAATTTATTATACCTTCTCCTATACGCTTCTAGAAGAGACCAAAAGGTAATGAAACAAAAAAGAATTTCTCGCGATTTCTAACTGAAGACGATTCAGGTGAGGGTAGGAAGTTCAATTACAATATTATCGAGTTCAATTTTCAAAATTTTTATCCCACGACCTCTTGCTGGGGCACTGCCGTTGCGGTTTCCTGCTTCATAACTTCTTTCAGGATATCTTTTAGATAGTGCAACCAGATTTGAACTCATCAGTGCCTTGTGGCATGTACTTAATTGGGATGGACCATCAACATACCACATGAATGTACCCACCACATTGAATTTTATTTTTTGTTTATTTCATTTCACTTATACGCTATCTCTTTACATAAATTTATTTACAATTATTCAACTGCATGTTGTGCATGATTGATTTGTGCATCAATTTCAAGGTTTCTTCACTCTTCCCCTGTGCCCTTGTTTCGCGAATCCCAGCTCACAAACATGCTCCGGAGATTGGCGAATAATGACGGTCCGTCTGGCAAGGAACGAAGTGAACAGTTTAAGTATTTCGTACCCGGTTTTTTCTCAGTTCATGTCAAATACACTCCCTGTCTTTTCAAAGGACCACACGTCTAAATGTTTGCGCACTTGAATAATTGTTGATTTATCCTGGATCCGTACTCAATATCGCTTGGCTGTTCATTGCATCGAACACCGCGATGCGAGCAATACGCCGGCTAAGGAGGGATATACGGCAAAGCCACGCTGATCAAAATCTAATATTGCCAAATGTTTAATTCTTAAAGGAATCTTCCACGGACCATGGACCAGTGGGCGGGACCGGAAGTGGTTTTGCGACGAAATGCATGGTAGGTACGGATCCACGTTCATGGGAAGGTTTGAAGTGAATCCTGTTCACGTTCGTGCGTTCGACACGTGGATCCGTACCTACCATGCATTTCGTCACAAAAACTTCCGGTCCCGCCCACTGGTCCATGGTCCGTGGAAGATTCCTTTAACTGATCTGATGCCTCGATAACTCAGCTAATTGGGGCTCAGGTTCATTTGCAAGCTAAATGTTTCAGTTTCAGTTTCAGAGGTGGTCGTTACAGATACTACTTTTTTATTTTATATTTATGAATTTGCAATAATTTACCTGTCAACAATAAAAACAACAAATCAGGGCAAATATCAAATAAATTCGGATAGTACACCCAAAGCACAAAGAATTGAATTGTGCACAATCGAAATTTGGTTGGCCAACTCATTACCAAGTTCTGGGAGCTGATCTTCCTTCGCAACAGCCATATCGTCCAGCTGAAAGTAAAAGGATTCTGCGCTAGTATGGTAGTTGGCGAAAGAGCTCTTTCAGCTTAGGATCTCTCAGATAAGTATTTGTGTGAACGTTCAACTTATTACATGGGCATGGAGGTGTCTGAAGGTTTTTGCCATTACATCTTTTATTAATATTATTTACGGCTAATTCTATCAGGATGGATAGGAAAGTATCTGAAAGCATATTTCAATCGCTACCTGGCTTTTGAAAACCCGTAACGGACGACGTGCGCCACCAAGTGGTGCAGGCCGGCCCTCGAGCGCGATTATGCGGGCGCTACATGGTGGCGCACGACTTTTGGAACACATTTTTTCATTTTTTCTAGAATTTCAAGTGATCTGTGTATCCCATCGTACACTCACAATTTTGGCGAAATCAGATACCATACAATGCACTCTCACATTCAAATTTTTTTTTCCGTACGCTGAGAGGCTAACAAGGGAGGTCTTTCAGGGCAAGGTATGCTTTTTCAAAATGGCTTCGGCTTGTAGGGACGCATGTAGGGAACGCAAAACCATGTTTCATTTTCTGAACGGTTATAGCAGTACCAAAAAAGAAGCATAAGGTACTGTTAAGGGTTCGATCCCCCGTGGCGACTAAATTTTGCATTTGGGTTGGCGCCTACGGTTTGGTGCCAAATCGCGCTAAATATCAAAATCAGATGTCAAATTCATCGTCAGGACCATTTTGAAGCCAACAAGTGGCCGCCAACCTTGATTGCAAAATTTAGTCGCCGCGGGGATTGAACCATCAAGAGTATTATTCACCACTTTTTTGGTACTACTAAAACCGTTCAGCGAAAACGAAACATGGTTTTGTGGTCCATACATGCGTCCCTACAACATGTACTAAACCGTTTCCAAAAGCGCACCTTGGCCCTGGAAGATCTCCCTTGTAGGTCATGTTCCCCTATTTAAGAAAAACACAAGCAATAGTCCATTCCCTCGCTCAGAGTTGCTGCTCCGTAATGTCCAATTATGAGTCTTCAGCAGCTTCCATTTTTCACTGAACGTCCTCATACTAGAGAGTCACATTAGAATAGAAGTCCACGAGGATGTCAACAGCTAGCTATTCGTTACAGTTCAGGCGAAAAAAGCATGGCCGCTTCCAACGCCAATCACATAAGCCTGTCCGATATTTACCCTCACTGCCGGAGTGTGGGGTCACGTGCAGGAGGCAGAAAAAAAGCCCCATGGCACACTGCGCAGAAACGCTCTCATCCATTACGTGGCTCGTATTTTCGTTAGCGGTTTTCCTTACAACGGGTTGATGCTAGTCATATTCCCTGGATATCTCTTTTTGTTAGACTCATCCGTTCTTTTTACACTAACAATAAAGAACTCGTACTTGAAGACATTTTTATTGACTATTGAAAATTTGGCAAACGTAAAGCTGCTGGTCCATGGGAGTATAGCTTATTTTCGAGATGGGGGATACGTGCGATGGTTATTCGACCACTTGAAAAGCTATGGAAATAAAAAAAAACCTCAAAACGCCGTTGCGCCCAAGTGGAGCAAGCTGACACCCAGACCGAATTGACGTGCGAGCCGGCTAGTAGCGCACGCACGTCCGATCTCCGTGTTTGGGGATAGCTTTGTGCTGCTAATGACCACTTTTGTAACTTGCATGCGATTAACTCGTCCTGCATAACTGTCGGTTCTGCTGATTGAAAAGAGCACATGACGAGCAGTGGCGTCATCCGGGGTACCTCGTGGATTGACAAAACATCTCTCCACAATCTAAACTTGCCTCTTCATCGAATCAAGAAAGCTAGAAAGACCCATTTGCAAGTGCTCAGAGCTTACTTGATCGTGGTATCTATCAATATCGTTCTGTAATCAACGGATATCCATACTCCGTGGACGAGGTATAGCCTCTTCCTGTCTGGTAGCTACCTCAAATTGCTGAAAATCAACAAATTAATCCACTACATCGTAGAGTAAACAGACAAAAATCGTTTTTATCTGAGTTTGGTCCTGCATTTGAGATACTTGGGGGCCGCGAACGCGGTTTTGAGGACTATGGACTTTGTCAATTCAACGATAAACTTCATTACAACTGCTTCATTTACGCACGACTCGATGGCTGTCATCTGCCTTCTCTTTTATTGTGCTCTACCCCTCCCAGTAAAGGAGCATACGCAATTCAAATTTGCTGGTTCGATGTAGTGCACGCATCTCAGTTTTGTTCCCTATGTCATTGTGAATCCACGGATCCTTGTTCACTGAGGGTCCTCTCTCACTGAAAGATCTCGAGCCGGTTGGTGGCGAGGCTACGTGGCGCGACCCCAGGTGGCGGATAGGGGGTAAATCGCGGACCAAAAGCCACCATGTACTTGCCCTGAGACGCAGGTGGATTCAGGGGATGGACTCCCTGTTTCTGTAGTGCTGTGTTGATTCATACCAGCTGTCTCCACTCAGGCGCATCCATGCATGCTTGCGTGTGTGGTGCGCTCTGTGTGTGTGCGGTTGGTATCCTGCATGTCGGCACAGCCAAAAGCTTGCATTCAAGTGACTGGGAAGTACATGGGAGGCGATTCGGGGCCGCCTCCAAGAAATAAGCCCCTTGTTCCGCTCCAGGATAGCGTGGCTAACTACCTGGAGGTCTATCCTAGCCCGCACGACAGAGCCTGGCAAGCTACTCGTGTGCCTTCAATATGCCGAAAACAGCAATATGGATGGGCCTCATTCCCCTGAACCTGAGGGAGCCCCCAATACGGCAGCGTTGGGTAGGACCGCTCGGGAGAGGCTGCTAGAATCTCAGGGCCCGGATAGGCTGCCTAAACGAAGAAGGACTAAGATGGCGATCTGTACTTTCAACGCACGAACGCTTGCATCCGAAGCTCACATCGAAGATCTGATGATGCAGGCCAGGAAGATCAAGTACGACGTCATCGGACTGACCGAGACGAGAAGGCACCGCCCGCTACACGCCGTTTTCGATACTGGAGAAGAACTGTTCCTTGGAACATGCGACAGCAGAGGCGTTGGCGGTGTGGGTGTCCTCGTCAACACGCACTTGGCCATAAACATCGATTCGTACGAAAGCCTTACAACCCGAATCGGACGTTTGAGATTGAGAAGATGTGGTTCAACTCCTGCTTTGACAATCTTCGTCGCCTACGCACCAACATCCAGCTACGACGAAGAAGAACACGAAGCATTCTATATGGAATTGGAGAAGTTCTACAGGGAAGATCATACCTTCTTTAAGGTCATCGTCGGCGACTTCAACGCTAAAGATTGGCCCAAGAAGAACGGCTGAACTTCACATCGGTACTCACGGAATGGAATGGAATGAGCAGGGTGAGAGACTGTCGGAGTTTATCATGTCGACCAACACCATCCATGGTAACTCACAGTTCCAAAAGCCCCTCACCTTCGTTGGACTTGGGAGTCACCTGATGGACAGTTCCATAACGAGATAGACCACATCATCTTCAATCGAAGGTTTTGCCTGACCGACGTCGCTGTTGTTCCGAAGTTCTACACGGGATCGGACCATCGTCTCCTCCGCGCAAAGTTCCACTTTTCGATGCGTGTTGAGAGAGCCTCGAAGTTCAGGAAGCGAAGCCCCAGGACAGTCATCAACTGGGATCACTTCGCTTCCCTCGTCAGCTTATGGGAGGATTCCGTCATCGAAAACATCGACGAGGAGTACTATCGGCTCGTTGAAACATCTTCACGATTGTGGCAAGAAGGCAGAGAGTTTGAAAGTCACCAAGGGACGTCTGTCTCCGGAAACTCTCGAACTGATACGCCAGCGTGGAGCCGCACGAGCTGCAGGCAATCACCGACTCACGTCCGAGCTTGCGAAGCTATGCAGAGAGGCGATAAAGGAAGATCTCAAGGAGCGAAGAGCAGCAGTATTAGCTGAAGCAGCAGAGGCTGGGAGGGAGCATCCGCAATGCCCGCCGAAGCTTTGCCAGCTACAAGACCAAGATGACCTGCCTCCGACGTCCGGATGGAACAGTTACTGCATCCCGAAGGGCAATGGAGAAAGTCATCCACGACTTCTACTCGGATCTCTTCGATAGCCATGTCCATCTGCCCACTTATCAACTGCAACAGGATGGATACGTCGTCCCCTCAGTTCTCTCTTCCGAAGTCCGACACGCCATCAAGTCGGTGAAGAATCGTACAGCACCCGGTCTCGACAGGGTCAAACCGGAACATCTGAAGAATGCGCCGCCAGTCATCATCAAAACTCTGGCTCGACTCTTCACGCGCTACCTGTCGGAATGCAAGGTACCCACTCCGTGGAAAACCAGCAGGACCGTGTTGCTGTACAAGAAGGGAGACTTGGACGACATTGGCAACTATCGCCCAATCTGCCTGCTGTCTGTAATCTACAAGCTATTCACTCGAGTCATCCTTAACAGGATCGGCAGAATACTAGATGAAGGACAGCCATGCGAGCAAGCAGGGTTTCGAAGAGGGTTCAGCACGATCGACCATATCCACACGGTTACAAGACTCATTGAAGTTTCACGAGAGTACAAGATGCCGCTTTGTCTCACGTTCATCGACTTGAAGAAGGCCTTCGACTCTGTGGAGACAGAAGCGGTCATCGAAGCCTTGGGCAACCAGGGCGTCCCTACTCAGTACATCAAGATTCTTCGTGAGCTCTACAGCAACTTTACGACCAGGAATCTCACCATTCTACAAGGAGGTCATCATCGACGTCAAGAGAGGGGTTCGACAGGGCGACACCATCTCGCCCAAACTCTTCAGCGCCGCTCTCGAGGGGG
>MU883007.1:0-14901 GCA_036418205.1 Ostertagia ostertagi
AAGATACCTTTTTTCTATCGCCATCATGACCTCTTCAGTTCCGAAGGGACGACCTCATCTGGATCGACGTACGTTCCTGGCCCCGATCCACGGGACGTGCGAGGATCCAAGCACATATTGAGCCCCTAGCGCTTGACATGGTCTGAGGCACGAAAGCGGCATGAACTCAACACATGCGCATTAACGACTGCGCCCTTCTATGATTAACTGAAACTTCTCGTGAAATGTACCTTCAAGCACGGGCGTCATATGCGTTGTACTATACTTTATTCTTTTGGGCGCAAACTTGACCTCACAACAAAAAAGCAGCGTTATTTACCTCTCGTGATGGCATCGAATTTGTCCGGGCACACATCTACCGGTAGAGCGATGGCTGGTCGGTTAGGTTTCTTCACCGGTGGTGGTCGACGTCGAACCACGTGGGTGATTCGCCACGGCGCCAGCGCCAAATCCCGCTTCAATTTTTGCACTGAAAAAGTGACCTCAGCAGGTTTTGATGTTCTTTAATATTTCCTCAGTTGAAAATAGTCAAAAAAATAAAATCAATGCGGGCATCGCTATCCATGATTTGGTGCTACCAGTCGCTTTAATGTTTCCTGCCTATGACCTAGCACTCGCTGCCGTTGAACGTCGCGGGCTTTACCCTGTCCGGTATACCGCCCCTCTAAGCGTTCTGAAGCACCTTCTGATAATGCAAGTGAACTCTTTCCACAAAAGCATCCGCTCAGGGAATCTAAAATCTCTTTGAACGGTGCTCGTCCAACAAGCCTCTGCTCAAACTGACTTCACCCCGCCCACTGTTTTTACCCGGTCTATGAGCTGCTCCTTATCGTAAGGTAGTTATATCAGTGAGTAAATACACTGGAAGGCATAGACTTTGGACTCGAGAATGATTTATTACCCCTTTTTGAACTGTGCTACGTGCTGAATCTAAAGCCAGAGATACTAACCAGGAAACGCGTTCTGGGACACCCTGACGCCGTAGGCTTCTTATCTGTCCTAACCCTTTGCTCCGAATTTCCTAAGGATCGCTACGAGGAATTCGCCATGTCAAAGGATATCCAAACCTTACCTCTGGTTATGGAATGTCGCGTTGCCTCCGCTCCCGAGTGGCAGGATCTGGTCCACTTTTGACGAATCAGCCATACCACGGCCGGCGGTGCAGCTTTTTCGTTGCGTTTCGTTAAATGAGGCAGCTCTGGTGGTGGTGCATCCTCGTCGGAGAAAAGCTAATAACTGTGGATCCTGCAACGCTTTCTAATGATATCCTGAACTCTGACGGTTTCTAAATATCTCATAGATGTTGAAGGGTTACCTCAATAGTTACCTCAATAGTTAGTGAGCTCTCCTGAACTTCATCATTTTGAACTGTGATAGGTTGAGCTGACGTAATGTTTAGGGCATAAAATAGACACACTAATAACAGACGCCTTTTCATCCTGGAACTGAAAGATTGATTGAAGAGTACCTGAAGTTTTGCACGAAATATACGGAACGAAATGCTACTAGGCAATAAATGCAGGAACATACAACCCAGCAACAGCGTGACTCGGATGTGAATCACGATGACCGCGCATGAAATAACGCGCCTGCCCCACGTGGCTGAAAGGACGCGGGCTGCCACAAATGTGTGAAAAAATTCCCATGAGTGTCTCGAGCGCACCGCGCCTCAGAGGCCGTCTGGGTTTGGTAGGTGCCAAGCAAAAACCAATCACAGTTATAAAATACACGTGAAAAAATCGAAAAAATTTTCGTGATA
The DNA here is from genome assembly GCA_036418205.1 of Ostertagia ostertagi. NCBI lineage: Eukaryota > Metazoa > Nematoda > Chromadorea > Rhabditida > Trichostrongylidae > Ostertagia > Ostertagia ostertagi. Next base: position 1,760 of record MU883007.1, read on the forward strand.
AAGAGAAACTATGAAAAATGAAAATAACTGAGAACTGCCATAGTACAGCATGAAGCCACCTATTCCTTTTTTCTTTCTTGAATTCCTGATCACGTATAGATCAAATAAAAATGGGTAGGTTTAAAATGAAGCTCTAGGTGAGTTTCTTCCTTTTGCGTTACGAGCATTCGAATATCGACTACCGTAGAACTTCCTAGGGTACCCGACAGGAGGCCCGTCGCGCGGCAAGAAGGCAGAGTCAGCGGACGAGTCGCAGCGCGTACTGTAGTGATTTCGCGTCAAGTTAAATAGAATGTCCATTGTACGTCCTACATCGCACATCACGCGCTGCGACTCGTCCGCTGACTCTGCCTTCTTGCCGCGCGACGGGCCTCCTGTCGGGTACCCCTATGGACCAATCTACGCTGATGGCATAGCTACGATAGCAGAGAGCGGGCAAAACCTCAAGACAAAGGGGCAAACGTGGATAGGAAAGTGCTAGCAAAACGAGTTATGGCTGAAAAAAATGTATGCTATAAATATTAGGTTGTCCCATAATTAGTGAATCACTTTACATTTATCGTTATTAAAAATCCAAGAAAATTGGTGAAGGCGTGAAACATGTTTTGCGAAGTAGCATCCACATTGTCCTACTTGAGCAATTACTCAGCCCATTTCCATGCTGCCTTCCGTGGCTGACATTTCAATTTTTCTGGAACCTATTTTTGAGCTCCCTTCTTAATCACTTCTGATTAAGATCTTTCAAACGCCCAACAATATAGAGAATCGACCAGCAGATAGGCAAGGGCACGCTCCCTCACTCCACGGTCTGCTTATAGTTCACTCTATCGAGAGGTTGGCTTTTTTAGTTGAAGATGACCCACACTCCAACTACCCCTCAACTGGCAATCTCAGTGCTATACCCAGCGCCACTAAGCGTGAATATGGACGAACTAGAGAGCCCGACTTGTTAAAATAATGGAATGTAGACATCTACGTAGAGTTGTAACGATTTTAAAATATTTAATTTGTATCTCGTGTGCTTTGAGCTCGAAACAGCTCCGCACACGATCTGACATCGTCATGTTCCTTCTGATCTCCCTTAGTTCCTTACAGTGATCATCCAGCTTATTCACCAGGGTTCTGGACTGCGTGAAGTGTACTAGCAAATCTCCGAGGAGCAGTAGCCCAGCGTGAACGATTCGGGAGTTCTGATAGCAAAAGCCAAACCTCATTCTAGTCCGACCCTTCAGAGATATTGGTGGAGCACGAGAGTGACCATGCGCTGGGAACCGCCGCCTAGTAATACTAGAGTCACTGAAGAAGATCAACATCTACAGCGTAATGGCGGCGCATTCAATTTGAAAGTAAAGCAAGACAAAGTCTGCTTTTTTCCTGAGGTCGTTCGACCCACCTTGCGGAGAATATTCATAAAAAATTAGAGACTCTCAAGCTAGCCGATCTTCCACTTCCTCTGTGTGGCCCTATCCTCGTGCCAACAAGAGGCAACTCAGTTTGACCTCTAGCGCTCTTCCCCAGGGAGGAATTTTACGCTAAGTGACATGACCTCAAACTCGACTTCCGATCTTTCTTCGATCAATAGCTCCTGGATTTCTAGAGATAAGACAGCGACAAAATTTCCCTGTATAGGCAATACATTGTAGATGACAGGGATGTATGTTTGGATGAGCAAAGACTCCATATGAAAAAGAAAAAAAATTCGAATTCAAAAAATACCCAAAGTGATTCACTAATTATGGGACAACCTAATAGAACAGCTTCAGTAGAACGGCAACGAGAGCCATGTGAACAATCTGCAATCCCTTAGAGAGCCAATCTAACGCTGACGTAGCGTGGACCAGGAGGTAAAGGCACGGATCAGAGCGTCATGAATGAGATTGAGAAAGTCCACTTGCATTTCTGCAATCGAAAGTGTTCCAAAACGCTCAAACGCAGGGAAGACGTGCAGGAGAATGGTAAAGTCTGCGATGTCCAGATCGAGTGCTAGCTCATAGGTGCATTAAAGACGCCTCCAGTCGAAAGAGGGTTGCGAGATGGCTTGCTATTGAAAGGCATATCAAGGGAGAGTCGGGACAGTAAGTAAAGTACCGATGCCACTGGGCCGCAGACATAGCTACGCCTGACAGCAAACTGACTACAATTATAAGTACTCATAGCAGTCACCGACATACACGCTGTGCAAATAGCAAGCATACAAATAAAACTAAAAAAAAGAGATGCAGAAATGTGATCTGCAGGGTTCCAACGGCAGAGAATACCTTGGATGGAAAAAATATGACGAATGCTGGCAAGAGCACCTGACCCTATGTATGACGACATATTGATTAAAGCTAGGGAGTATACAGCTAGGAAAAGCACGATAACGAAAAGGAAGGGCTAAATATTTTCTCCCTATCTTAGAGCTAAAACTTTCGACGAGTGAATAGACACACCTATACAATGGATCTCGCAATGGGTTGCCCTCCCATACTATTTGGTAACAACTAACGCAGAGTAGGGACGGAGTGAAACTTGAGTTGGCAAAGAATCCAACCGCAGGACTACATCAGGGACCACGAACATGCAACTCAGCGCATCTGGCCGGCTGATGTTGTCTTCCTCCGTCGTAAAGATACTATATTCAATCACTACGTTCTTTTCGCATCGTAGCCGACCATTTAATCACCTTCGCTGCCACTGCTGCTTGAATCGCTACTTCCCAGCAATCATAAAATGGAATGACCGGATTCATGCTAGCTGAGAGATTCGGGAACCACTTTTCTTTCATCGTTCTCGAATAGGTCTGGATATCACTGCAAATTCTGAAGCCAGTTGCTGTTGGTAGCTAGATCTAGGTTCAAAAACAAAAAGAGCCAACGAAGCTCAAGGCTCCTGCTTACCAAATGCCATCAACGTGGTAACTTTGAGGGCAAGAAAAAATAGCAGAACTGAAAATACGTTGCAGCCCAGCTCATTCGTATTCCAATTTTGACTTGAATTTCATGCAATATAGTAGCTTCAAGATATAATTCCTTCAAAAATATAATTCCTTCAAATGAAGGAATAAAGCCCCCAACACCCGATCCCGGTCTGGGATGCGCCAGGCATTCCACTTTTATCGAAGACAGTAGTGGCATTCGAATGTTATGTGATCTATAGAATAGTTGACGGAGCCAGCCCATGCACGACTCAGCATTTTCGTCCCCAGATCAGCCTAGTATCATTTAGCAGGCTTCGAGAGGATATAATGGGGTTGAGGTGGACCACCTAGGACCCGAGCTTTGAGTCAGGACTCTGATTTGCCGCGCCCTTGCCCTACACCACTTTCAGCTGACTTCAAAGTAAGCAGCACCCAGCAAGCGCAAACGACTCATGGCTCACAAGTTCGGTCTATGTAACGAGTCGTCTTTGATGTCCATAACTTGTCTAACCAATAAAATCAATAACTACGACATCTGACCATGACCAATGATATTTTCTTTCGAACTGCTACTAGCAATACACATGCGTAATCATAAGCCTGGCCTTGCGAAACAGCTTGTCTTCAAAAGGTTTAACAGTTCAGAAGTACAGCGTAGTTGCTTCTTGTTCACCTGTATGTTTTGTGGAGGTGCGCGAAGATCGGCAGCGGCTCCTTATTATAAAAATTGCCGCTACCAACTCCTGCAATATTCTGCCCGCAGTCAAAAGGTACTTAAGACAGCCTGGAGAACACTCAAGACCTCTGTACGTTATGTGAGGTTTCTATTAGTTTGCTGGCCTTCTGAACATTGCATAAGCCTGGTGCACTAGTACGAGTTTGAGCGAAAACTGCATTTCTGGCGCACTTAAGGATGGAGAACAAAGAAATTCAGTTAAATTATTTGTTCTTGAAGCAGCTAAGTATAAGATTTTATGAATCTGATTGTTCGAATCACTGTGAGGCTATAAATGTATAATAGAAAAGAACGTATTGGGGTCTAATAACTTCGTATAGCATCAAGCTGTAGTTTCCTGCGCGAACTAGCGGGATCTAAGCATTCAGCTTTGCACACGCATGTCAAGTAGTGCCCTCACCCCCCCGCCCCTAATCCTCACCTCCACACTCCCCGTGGCTCGAGTTATCTAGCTCTGTCGGAAAAACTGCCTCATGACCTCTCCCCCCCCCCAACTGGAACAAACCCCTTATTGTTTTACCTCTTTATCAACTACCACACACAACGAGAACACTCAAACTAATCAGCTTTTCAGATATTCATGTCAAACTGCTCATCTGCGCAAACACAAGTCCCTATCCTCCTCTGAATAATTCACCGAAGCACGTGGCAGTAGCACTGTGACAAATGGAGCAAAGTAAGGCACAGTCTGATTACTAACATGATTGAGTCAAACCATCTTGTGACTCTCTCGAAGAAGCTTGAAATGAGTGCAAGAATGAACCAGCTCCAGGGAGGGAAAACTCTAACCAGGTAAGAATTCCACTTCCCATGGGACTTCAAATAAGTCCCAGATGGTTGGTAGAGCTTCAAACTCTGACTGCAAGTATGGAAACTAAATTTGCAAAATTAACCTGCTAGGGAAGTTTTATTTGAAAGCTGGCTAATGTAAAAGTGTTTGCTATGCAACCGGGTGCCCTGACCCCCAGCCTTTCAGAGTGCCGCAGAGTAGTGGCAAGTGCCATCGTCACCCGGTAGGTCACGAAATTACTATCTTCCTTTGCAGTGCAATAATTCGAGAGCGCTATCACTACTCACCGCGACTTCGAAGGTCGGAGACTAAACACCTTTAATTACGTAGCGGCTTCAACCATTAAGCCAACTTCGACTTGCTCATTATTTCCTTTGGGAGTACACTTCGCAGTTAACTTTCGAATTGGTATCAGGAGTTAAAAGCTCTTCGATACATCTGGGTGTCAACTCAAAGAATCCATTGGAAGCATACCTTTCCCTGGCTTTTTTGAAAATGTGGTGGAGTTTTGCTTGTCGGTCAGTGATTCAACTGGTTTCCAAGTGTCTTTCCGAGCGAAGATTTCGAACCACCGGATATTTAGCGGTTAGAATTTCTTTTCCATAGTTTTCACGACGATAAATGAAATTTGAAGCTGCGCCAATGCCCTCATTCTGACTCGTTTTGCACAAGCCATTTAGGCAGATACCAGAGTAGCAGGCCAGCATCTTACGTATAGTACCGTCTGGGCAAGAGGGACTCAACTGTCGTTAAAACAGAGACGCCCTCCCCCCATGTACCCTATGGCGAACGTTGGTGCCGAAAAGTTGTTTTTTGTGACTATATGGAAGGAGTACAAATTTTTGAGAAGAATTCACGCGTAAGTGAAAGAATGGCTAGAAATCTGTAAACAAAAAAATCGAAAACGATCAGGAGTGCGACGGTCAGCAAATCTCGGAATTATGCGTAACGTCGTAAGGTTAAACTGTGGTGAGAACACTACTCCTTCGAGCATTTCGGATCCCGCTGAAGGCTGGTGGAGGGCAGTCTTTCAATAGCTCTGAAATACATAGGGCTCACGTTGACCTCCTTACAATTGCGGAATCGAGCACCTGGCATAATTACTAAAGGTATGTAGTTGCAAAATCGTTATTATAAGCCTGTGTTTACCGCTAATAGAGCATAGCTGTCCCTTCAAAATCCTAGCAAATGGAAATCATTTCAGAAGAAGTATTACTTAAAGTGAACCATTTTTTGCCATGTCTTATCCTCCGAAATGCTTTGAGATGGGTAAAGAAAAATATTCCACTAAAAGGACTGAACCAGGAGAGAAATGCTATCGATCATCTTTCTTGGCACTCACAGCTCCCATGAAGACTCGTTGATTTCCCGACAGGATTACTGCATCTCCTTCTGAAGACCTGGGAGAATAGGAGCACGTCACGAGCGATGTCCTTTTAAGCCAACGGTTACGCATGTATGAACCCATTGAAAAGTCACATTGAAGGCGAACGGAAGAATAGGTGTGACTGATTATTCTCCCACATTACGCGCTGTACGACGATGGGTGACAATGATAGGACAACAAAACTTATTCACTCGATTCGACGGACAACTGTCACAAGTTTACGTGTGGTGCTGATGAAGTGTCCGTACTAGCATGTACGGATGACTGACGAGGCGATCTGATGACCAACACTGGTGTGATTTTTGTCCGATGACGAAACTACTTTACATAATAAAATGTCGGGAACAGGGACTACGACGATGATGATGGCGTAGTGGAACTCCGCTGAGCACTCATTTCATGAATCAGATCAGAAGCCGTGGTCAGCACGGGAGCTGCTTATCGTCTTGGCTGGCGAAAAACAATAATGGGGAAAATGCTACCTCAGCACAATCTCCCAGTAGACGTGGAAAAAAGTTCCTGAAAAAATCCGGTTATCAGAAAAGGAGCAGCACTGTTGAAAATGTGGAAGCGACTTGGTAAAAGGAGAAGTGGTGCTGCCGGCAGCAGCTCTTTCAAGAGCCGTTCCAAAGTTTCAGAGAGTTCCGAGATCTGTGAATCAGATTTGTACGTCTCATTAATTCCGGCATTGTTTTCGTTCGTCGTGCATTCATTTTACGCGAACACACCGCATCGCACTTGTCTCGCAAGGATAAGCTCTGTCATGCTGAAACCTTTGGAGCCTGTGGGAAACCATCCTGTGCGAGAACTTTTTCAGGGCGCAGAATGAAACCACTGTGTCGATTTCCGATTTCCGATTCTTTGAAAAGGACGAAACCACCTTTACCAAGGACAGTCTCGGGAAACAACCTATTCCGTGAGACAAGAGCACTGCCTTCAGCGATGATTAGAAACCATGGCATGGAGCTCCCCGAATTATTACTGTAGCCGACGTTCTTTATCCTTAATTCCTCGCCATCAAAAGAAGGCCCAAACGCGAACATGGCGAGGCGGACGGTAAAGCATGGATATAGCCGTTGGCCTCTACAGCGCTCACTCACTACTCCTAAAGGGTAAACCCGAACTCCGGCTCGTTCGAGTACTGACTGTTGCACCACCAATTCCTCCATCTCCATTATTTCTCGTAATTCATCGGGCTCATGCCTCACAAGGAATGCGAACAATGGTTCGTTTGATGCAAAGCAATTGAATTTTGACTTGTTTTGTTTGTTAACTGCTGTTTTAACGCCGCAGTTCGCGTTGCGAATGTTTCACAAGAATGCTGGGTTGTGAACAAAACTTTCGCCCCAGGCGGGACTAGAACCCGCACCTCTCGCTTTCCGGGCAAGTGCGCTACCAGTTACGCTACCGGGGCACCATTTCATTCCAACTCAGCTTTTCATGGTATTTTTACCATAGCTAGCGCCACTTGCCCGGAAAGCGAGAGGTGCGGGTTCTAGTCCCGCCTGGGGCGAAAGTTTTGTTCACAACCCAGCATTCTTGTGAAACTTTGAGACACTTCTTTTCCCTTTACAAAAGTAAAAGACTGTGAATTTAGTCCACGAAACTTGCACCGGAGAACGTACAAGCTTATTTGCTCTACATTTCATTGTATTTTTAAATAGGTTAATAGCAAATGGCCCAAGGAGGGGCGCTCCGTCGTATAGAGCATCCGTTCGAAAAAGAGGAGGGTGGTGAAGGTTGAGGCCGTCACCTGCATCATCGGTAAAATGGTCTCACCAGGGAATGTTTTGAAGTTCCTACGGAACTTACACGTACATCGATAGAGTCGTGGATGCTGATTACAAATATGTTCACTAGAACTGCTACGTGAACTTTTAAAGGAAAGTTGTGAGCTTCTAAAGTTGCAAAAGAACGCTAATGATGAGGTGCAACCTACATGGAAACAAGGTTGCTTGTTGCCTAGATTATGTTCTGTAAGGGTAAATTGTTGCTCTGATTACGACTATGAGACTCATTTTTGGCACCAGCCTCGGGGCCTGTGATTCCTAGTGGATCTTCCGCGATTTCCGGCGCCCAAGAAACGAGTATCTTGATCGACCCCCTCTCAGTGCACGCTTTCTTTGGTCCAAACTTTAACCCGGCTCACATATCTTGAAGTTACGTGGGCAGTTCAGTGGTCCGAATTTGTATCCGCATCAATGACTCCATCTGTATTTCTAGTCTCCTTCTCAATTTCGCGTGGGAAGTTCAGCGCATTTCTGCGTCAGCTATACGTATACATATTTTCCATTGTCAGATCAACTAACGTGTATTCCTATTTCAAACTCATGAAATAAGAGATATACAAAATGATCTCAACAACATGCGCACATCACTTTCTTAGGTCATACATAAAAGCACTCAACTACTGGCATGCCACTTGATAAGAAGGAGTAAAATAAAGGAAGGTGCGCGTTCTCCTTCCAAGGTACCCTAAGGTAGGAGCGAAGAGCGTATTTGTGAAAGCTGGATAGGTTGCGAGAGAAGTCGTTCTTCGTGGAGTGGATGGGTGGAGTAGGGAGGGGAGTGTGGAAAAGGGTAGCCGGGAATCCATTCACTTTTCATAAAAAAGGAGAGAATAAAGAGGAGATTGGGTAGGTAGATGTGATCTGAACGACGTGAAGCGACGAAGGTGTAATTAAAATGTCAATAAGAAAATCGAAAAAGCAGAAGGCCGTGCGAGCACGGTTTCGTAGACACTTTATTTTGCTCATTGCTGCTTTCTTGCGTTTTATTGAATCCAACCATAAGTGTTTTTTTTTTCATTTCTCACACGTTTTTTTTGTTACCGAGAAAGCTTCCCACTTCCTCCTGAGGCAACAACCCTCCAGCACCCGAAGAATCGAACTGATGATTATCGATTGAGACGTCACTTCTGGTCCCTAATTAAGCCTGAGCTAATTCAGGGATGATCGGTTGTCGGGAGGCGATGGCGGCGGCGGTCATTTGGTGGTCATGTCGTGTTTGCTGAGCGCGGAAGCGCCTAACGCTGAACACAGTCACCGACTACACTCCAAAACTGTTGACTTTTCATAAGAACGAATGCGCACGTTGCATAAAGACAATGTGATGCTAGGGCTACGAGTGTCGCGAGCGCGAGCACACATCGAGACCGATCAGATCGTACGCGAGGCCAATCAGCAAGTGAAAAGACCCATAAAAGCATTGCAAGTACTCACAGAGGTTGTTTGTAAAAAAATAACAACACAATGAAATAATTATTACAACTTACGCACTCCTCTCTAGATAAACAGTGACGGATCAAACAACGTTTTATCACGCCGAGAGTTAGCTCATATAAGGAGCGGTTCACTATGTTTCTACTGGAAAAGCATCAAAACTTATTTTTTTACCTCAGCTAAAAAATCTGTTACAAGATGGAGTGAAAGGAGGAGAGCAGTGAGTAGGCGAACAGCGACACAATAGGGTAAGGAGGAACTGCAAAGGGATCTTATGAATTTCTAGCCAAGGAGTTGAAGACGAGAGGAAAAAATACGAGCGGTGATCACTGGCCTTTCTGACAACAAACAAATGAAACATATCATTTATCACACACATAAACATCTTTCGAAGGTAGTGTAGCGTCATTCTAGATTCGCACCTTACCACGCAGAGCCTTAGGGGTCCAATTCCGGGCTGTATCGCGCTGAGGCCAACATAGCCTTTCATGCCCCTACGGTCAATTCTTTGATAAAGATCTGTCTTAGAGGATAAAAACACTGTTTTGCTTCGCTGAAAAGCTATGGTTCATATACCATGAGAAGCTGAGCTTTGTTGAAATGGTGCCCCCGCAGCGGAAACAAAAACAACAAACAAACTCCGCGGCAAAAAAATACTCGCCCCAGCGCGGAACTCACGAACCGCAACCTTCCCGCTCGCTTTCGCGGCAAGTGCAGCCACCAGTTTCGATTCACTACACGCCCAGCATACTCTGTAAACATTCGCAAGGCGAACTGTGGCCAAAAATAGCAGTTAACAAACAAAAACTAAGTTTTGCAATTGGTGGCCTGAGCGATTCTTCGTGCATCTGAATCAAATCCCATTTCGATTAGTTACGATTTTCAAGGGAGCGCAAATGCATGGCGTATTCCCAGTATGAGGTGATGCCGAGTCGAATGCTACCTAAATTCCCTGATTCGGTTGTTTGAACAAAACTTTCGCCCAGACGGGTCGAACCCGGCACCCCTCGTTTTGAACTGAAATTTTCTCGACAACTTCGCGGCAAAAACACCGCATAACATACTCGCCGGTTATAAATCAAAAACAAGTCAAAATATTTTTTTGTTCAGACCCTGACGAAATGGAGTGAAAAGATAAAAGAGCGTACCTCCCCTTCAAAAAGCCAGAAATTGTGCGGTGCAGACCATACACCACAAGTGACGACGGCCTCCAAGTAAATCTGGTTAGTAGTGGTTCATAGTGATAGCTGATTTTTAGTAAATGATAGTTGTAATTACTGTCAACTGATCGAATACAACTGTAACAGGTTAATCATTTCATTGGCAAAAAACATTTGCATTTTCTGGAGGCCGTCGTCACTTGTGGTGTATGGTCTGCACCCGACACTTTCTGGCTTTTTGAAGGGGAGGTTAAGTGGCACAATAAAGATACGCAGAGAGTGCTAAAGCGCTGAAATGTTGGAAGTTCGTGTTTTATTCTCAGACGTTGCTAAAGCAAAATATATTGTTGATAGAGTGGCCAGAAAGGAGCACAGAAAACAAGCGTAACTATTAAAGTACAGTCAATGCTAGAGGGTGGTCGAGTTTTCTCATAGAACCGGAGTTTTTCTGTGTCATTCCTCCCACACTCAACCCTTGTCGGGTATTTGAACGCTAATCGTCTTCTTCTACAGAAAACGGTTCGCCGCCTAGTTCTTTTGTGATGTAGGAAAGACTTCGGGTCGTAATGGAAAGCGGTGGAAATTATACTGCATCAACAAAAACCCTCATGAGGAGAGGAGCGATGGAAACCTCAGCACCCACTGAAGAACGAGGCACCATCGTCAAGTCTAGCTGTGGCTCCATTTTGACGCTTCAGGATCAATGAAGGGTAGAACTCTGCAGACGTTTGAGCGTTTCCCACCTCTCTGTGAAAATAATCGTTAGGCGAAAAAAAAACCTTGCCTTATGCACCTGCCGACTCTCGGCTTACTGTGAAGGTCAAGCAGCTTTCAAATACACCTTTAAAAAACAAAGGGTATCTCATGAAAAATTGCTTTTGCTTTGCAAAAACATTTGTCTAGGACAGTACCTTGCCTTTGATGCACCATACTGGGTTCGGACCAAGTCTTTCAAACAGGTCATCCATTGGGGGACAACTCTGACTGGCCAGTAAGCCCGTGTCTCAGCTGAGTTCCTCAGTAGAATATGCAATATGCATTCAACCTTGGATGGTCCTGTTAGGCGCACGACGCTGGAAACAACGTCACTCCCAGACAAGTACGACACATAGGTACGAATCCCAAACTGATTCGGTGTAGGCATCCCCTCTGTCTAACAAATCAGTTTTTTTGCCTAGAAATTGAGCTTAAATTGGAAGAACCATCTAATTTCAGGTAAATCTAGATTTAAAAAAATGTCTGTGGCAGCTTGAAATTGCCCACATTGAAAGAACCCTTCCCAAACTATTAAGATCATATAAATCAGAATCATCAGCCGATTCAACATTGCCAGATGCTTGTGACTTTGACGGAAAAGTCCAAGGATCAAACCTGCTCTATGCTAACGAAAGCTCAAATTCTTCCAGGGACGGTTTTGCACGGTCTGCCCTAGAAGAGAATACAGATGCTAAAATTGTATTGTATAATACTGCTGTAATTCTGTTAAAGGTCTTAGCCCGCCAATCCCAACAGCAGCAATTCCACCATGTGAGGTTCGTATTTGTGGCCGCCTTTCTGGGGGTGTCCCCCAACAGGCCCACCGCGCGGCGAAGCAAGAGACGCAGATGCGGCAAAGAGACGAGTTGCAGCGCGTGCTGTGCGATATGAGACGTAGTATGGTACACTCTCTTTAACCTGACGCCTAACCGCTACAGTATGCGCTGCGACTCGTCCCTTTGCCGCGTCTGCGTCTCTTGCTTCGCCGCGCGGTGGGCCTGTTGGGGGACACCCCATTCTGCTGGGGTTATTGAGCGGCTATTACTATTCTTTTTTTGCACCTCATATCAGTGGCTCGGTCTCTGTACAGTTTAAAGAACTGTCAAAAGGTTGTTTCCCTCATTGGGAGAGGAGTGGAAGAGTGTATTTCTAAGAGTCCAAGTTCTTTTGCGATGATGTCCGACAATCCTTCAACTCTCGGCACCGGAGTGTGTTAGTCATTTCGTCGACGCAACCAGTCCTAAAGATCCGTGTTATCCGCGCTGAACGGCATGAATATGGCCAGAACGTTTTTACAACCGCTGATAGTAGGATTTTTCATGCCACTCCCGAACAGCTTGATCAGCAAGCTCCATGTTCTTCTCCATTAGATATTGAGCATGAATTGGCAACAGCAACGATACGGAAGGTGTGAGAACAATTCTCAGAAAGGAAAAGACTGTCTGTTTGGGAGACCTAGACGTATTCGTAAGTTCAAGTTTTGCAAGAAAAGGTGACTTGAGGGAATGGGAGAAAAGTTTAAGAAGTTCTTGCGGGTGTAGTGCCTTTAGTGGGCGAAATTAACCAGATCAAACCTTAGGAGATTTGTCCGTCAACCCTCCTCGATCGTCGGTAGTTGTGGGGGGTGATGTTGTGTCAACTATCACCAGAATCATATACTACGAAAGCACTCATTGTGGTGACGGCGGTATTGTGCGGAGGGGGACGGGGTACGTGTGGGAGACTCCTGGAAGAGGGAAGGAACCGCAAAGCTTGTGAAATCACCTGAATCAGCGAAGCTCAAATCTGATAGCTTCCAAAATAGAAGAAAATAGTTTTAAGCGGCCGCGGGACAATAACCCAGGCACAGATAAATAAACGCGTTTTTAATCCATGAAAGGTCATTCCAGTAATCCCTTGGCTCCACGGACACGCATACTCTTCACAATGTTCCCACGGGTAGTCCAGCCAGGTCATGGTAAAACAAATGGCTTTTTTGGCCAAACTTTTCCTTTTATTTTTTCATACGCGGTATGAGGTTTAGGGTTGCATGAGTTGCTTGATTCATACACTCCCCAGCCAGCTGAAAGTATCTCCCGGAAAAACAGAAGCAACCGAGGTTCCTTTTTCCTTCCACAGTCAATCGATAATGTGGTATGATAAAAAGGATAAAAGCCGTTGCCGTTGATCAATCCTTTTTGGGATGCGGCACGC
>MU883008.1:0-16003 GCA_036418205.1 Ostertagia ostertagi
AGCTTTAGGGAAGGGAAAGGAATTGTGGGCAACCATTGTTCTCCCTTGTGTTTATTCCCAGTCCTGGGCTTAGTCGTAGTGTCACCTACCAGCGGTTTTTGAATGCCCTGTTCAGAATGTCCCCCCTAAGGACATGAGCGCCCAAATCACATAGAAACGACGGCGGCTGGTGTCATAGTGAGGGGCATCTCTATTCGAAGAACCCAACGCAATTAAAACACAGCAAATACATTCGTACATTATAAGGTTTTGAAGAAGTGATACTCACGGACTAAACCTACGAGGGGGCAGGAGCTCTGGAAAATGGAAATGGCTCACATATCTTGGACTCTCCTCTCCCACCTAAGCCTTACCAGGAAGGTCTTTCAGGGCGTGACCAAGCTTTTTGAAAACGGTCTTTTGCATGATATAGGGGCACATGCGGGAACCACAGAACCATGGTTAATTTTTCCTGAACGGCCCTCTGAATACCAGAAAAGGGGTCCCTAGTTCGATTCCTCGTGGTGACAAATTTTTGCATTTCGAGTTGACGTTCCAAAATTCGCGCAAAATGGAGTTAGCATGAATAATTAGTACCATATTCATGATTAGGACCGTCAGTAACCCTTACAAATAGACTTTGATTAAAAACTGGTGAAAAAGGTGTGACACCACAGTGGGGCTGCTTGGTGTCACACCTCTTACACCAATTTTTAAGTCAAAGTCTTTTTGTAAGGGTTACTGACGGTCCTAATCATGAATATGGTACTAATTATTCATGCTAACTCCATTTTGCGCGAATTTTGGAACGTCAACTCGAAATGCAAAAATTTGTCACCACGAGGAATCGAACTAGGGACCCCCTTTTCTGGTATTCAGAGGGCCGTTCAGGAAAAATTAACCATGGTTCTGTGGTTCCCGCATGTGCCCCTATATCATGCAAAAGACCGTTTTCAAAAAGCTTGTCACGCCCTGAAAGACCTTCCTGGTTAGTTCAAATTTTTAACAAGAAGTCATGTTGCCGCGGTTATTTGATGGCATTGCCATCACAATGCCCCTTATATTGCGATAGCGCCCTCACTTGAAATGTTTCCCACCAATGAAAAGTGTCCAGGTGAAATAGCAGGGTGGAGGGCATCATGTGTGCAATGTTGCATCTGTGGACCATACGCAATTTCGCACCGTAATGTCATAGCACTGATAGCTACGCTTCCCGCTACCATTTCTTTTGGTGTTCTCGTTAGGCCGCGTTCATAGTTCGCGACTCGGGAGATTAGGATAGTAGGCGATAGGATATTAGGATAGTAGTAGAGTAGGAGATTGCGCTGACAAGATTGGATACGTATCGATTGAAATCGCTGGAGAGTAGTAGATTGGGCGACTTCAAGCGAATAGATCAATACATATCTAATCTTGTCAGCGCACTATCCTAATCTACTACTATCCTAATCTCCTACTCTACTACTATCCTACTATCGTAATCGCAATCTACTACTCTCCAGCGATTTCAATCGATACGTATCTAATCTTGTCAGCGCAATCTCCTACTCTACTACTATCCTAATCTCCCCGTCAATACATATGTTTTTCATTGTCGCGTACTATCCTAATCTCCGGAGTCGCGAACTATGAACGCGGCCTAAGGGAAGGAGAGTCTGTGCTACATTTAAGGTATAAAATGGTCTACCTCTTGTTAATCTGCGTCGTCGCACTGCTCATGCCACTATCAGTAACTGCCCTCAATCCACACCCAAAACTACTTCTTATATCTATGAATGGTTTCCGATATGACCTACTCAACTCTACATTGGTGAGTCAGGAATTTGTTACTGTAGAGAGAGAAGTGTTAGTGTAGAGAAGAATTTGATCCAATCCTAATAAAGAATCATGACAGACTGCATTTTTGAAGGTTCCGCAAATTTACAAATGGGCTTCTCAAGGAGCATGGTTCATGAATGGCATGAGACCACAATACGTTACTTTGACGGAAACGAATCACATGGCTATTGTAACAGGTACATTTCCTACCTTCTAATTTTGCCTCACATGCGATGCAGGCCAAAGCCACAAGACAGGATACGGTGGTCACAGAAAGCTTTTCCATCACTAATATGGCCTGGACTGCACTCAGAAGGGTGACGCCACGCTCCTGAATCGAGATTGCGCGCGACAAGGCCCCTGGCCTACTATTTACAGCGATGCTTCGTGCATCAGCTATGCCCGCCCACCGCGGGATGTGGTGCGTGGCTGGCATAACGTGTGAAATCAGCTAGGTTGATTGCCGTATCAACCGATGGAACGGCTGGCATATCCGGAAAACTCGTTTGGACGTGGCTCTCTCCCAAGCAAGCCTCCTTCACTGCTAGTGGGAGCGGGGTTTCGTTTTCGGCCTTGTCGACGGTTTCTTTTCATTTTTTCCCACTGTCGTTCCATTTTGCCTCTCCATACTCAGTCTGCGTGTGCTTATAGAGGGGCATCTAGGGAATATTTTGCTGAGGAACTTTCCGGCAACGACGGCAATCTCTGCGAAGAAAAAAGTGCGACCTGGGCAGAATGTCTTTTTTTGCCCCCCTTTTTCTCACAATTCCTCCCCAAAGCCTTTTCGAAACATCTCCATGCAAGATTTTGGGGAATTTGTAGGTGGAACCATGATTATGCGTCGCAGTGTAGTTGCCACCTTTCACCGTATCAAGATCAAGATGAAACAGCTAAACAAATGGGTTGAGTGCAAACCCCGCCCACACGATCCGCACGCCACTGTAGTGGGAGAGCCCCAAGGAGTTTTTTGCTCCTTTTTCTTAACTTTTGACTGAGTAACTATACCGAGAAATAACGAAATACTTCGTATTTTAGGTCTTCACGCAGAAAGTCATGGTATTGTCGCCCATATGTTCTATGAACGGGATTTGTCGAACACATTTCATTTGTAAGGCATAAAGTTGCTCGAATTGACTCAAAGTTACATATCGAGCAGTCTGTTGTCCTTCCCAAGGGCAGAGTATGTACCCACTACCCTCGCACCTGGGCTTGAAAAAGTTGATGGGTGCTAACTTAGTAGGGGGGACCACGCGGCGGCGCGGCGCTCTCTGCTCCTCCAAGGCTTAGTCCGCCGATGGCGCGTATTTCGAAACTGCCACGTGGCGACGAAATAGTAACTGCCCCTTGGACTAAGCCTTAGAGGAGCAGACGAACAGAGCGCCGCGCCGCCGCGTGGTCCCCCCCCCAACTAAGTTAGCACTGATTGACGCGCTGTCCCGCCCACTGCGATAAACCCCGCCCCAAATCAAATGCAATTCCGCTTCTCCGCTACTAAACGATTTTTCATCACTGGCATTACCTTTTACATCTCCACTCTCACCTACAAACGCAATAATACGTCACTTCGATCCCGAACTGCGCCTTTAATTTATTTGTACCACATAAAAAAGCAGCATAAAGCATTTGCCGTTGATCAATCCCTTTTTGGGATGCGGCACGCATTCTACTTCCATTTGTACATTCGTAGTGGCGTTTGAATGCGATTTGGCCAACCAAAAATTTTCATCTAAATCCTCCATGCTTTTACATCGAGTCATATACCATTCGAAAGAGAATTGTCTGCTCTACAAGATGCTCGTTCTTCTTCTTCCATCTATGTTCCATGGTTTTCAAATTTTAGGCCTGCGAAATGGGAGGTCCAGCCGACAAAAATTGACCAAACCGACAACTATCTCTAACTTTATCTTCCCTTGGGAGAAATCAATCAATACTGTACCCTCTACTTATGCATGACCTCTTCTAAACATTACACTATTAGGTTTCCCAACAAGTCGCGTCATTCCATTTCCAGACCTGGTTTTTCAACCAGAACTCGACGGTCAAGCACCATTACCTGAGATCGAGGTCGCGAATTTTTTTTATAGCCGAGACATTGAAAAACTAGTAGAATTTAAAGAACAAGTCATGACTAAGTTAGGAATGTACGCCTGGTTGATTTTCTCATCTCCTCAAGGATAATTTTTTTCAAAGAAATGCGGTCACTTTCGTGGATAAAGCACCTTACTCCTAAACACCTAAAATTCGAGCTAATTCCTAACAAACATTAAAACAAAACAAATGAGCGAATAGAGCAGAAGAAGTGCTCACAAAAGATACACCAGTTGATATAAAAATAGCGTTTCAGAGGAAGAATTTCAATTTGAAAATTGCCATGGCTTATCGGTCGGCCAATTCGAAAAGAAACAGGGCAAACCTTTTTCGGCAACCTAAGGGTGGAATGTTCAGAAGAGGTCATGAGTAAGTAGAGGGTACATCATTGATTGATTTCTCCAAGGGAAGATAAAGTTAGAGATAGTTGTCGGTTTGGTCAATTTTTGTCGGCTGGACCTCCCATTTCGCAGGCCTAAAATTTGAAAACCATGGAACATAGATGGAAGAAGAACACAATCTTTGTAGAGCAGACAATTCTCTTTCGAATGGTATATGAACTCGATGTAAAAGCATGGGATTTAGATGAAAATTTTTTGGTTGAAAAAAGCGACACTATTTATGAGACAACCTAATACTTCCATTTGTACATTCGCAGTGGCATTTGAATGCGATGTGGCCTATACAATGACTTGCGGGGGCCAGCCGATGTACAAGTCAGTGTTTTTATCCTCCCAGACAAGTCTGGTACCAATTAACCGACCCCGGAGCAGGGTCGGTCCTATCGTTGGTACTTTTTGAAAAATTTTTACGACCCCCCTCCCCCAAGGTGGATTTGATACGACCCCCTTTTCGACCCTCGACCACCATATTCCTCTCTATAGTATTTAATTCTGATACCACTCAACCCACCAAACTCCGCCCACTTTTTCCTCCAAAAATGCCGTCGAGCGGGGGGTATATACCCACTATGAAACAGCAAAAATTTACCAAATTCCCCTAAATTTCCAACCACTTTATCCCAACTCTACCTATAATCCCACTGCTCCATTCCATTTTGAATTTATAGGGGCGGGGGGGCTTGGTTGGCCTGGGCGACTCACGATACAGGATTTGATCCCCGGACCGCTCGCGTAGTGAGCGTGCCACCTGCCACTACACCACTTCCGCCCTTTGTACCACATAGAACGGTTTCGATTGTAGCATGTGTCCAAAGGCAATACATAGCTCAGAAACAAGTTCATTACAAAGCAGTCCAGGATGAAAACAAGAGAAAAATGAACAATTCTCTCGTCTTACCGAGGAGAGGGCAGCATACGCCAGTAGAGTAAGATGTATTGTAGGTATGACTACTGGAATTTTTCTGAAACGCCGGGAGCTATCGAATTTTCCAAGGAGGAATATTGGTACCCCCCACCACCCACCAACCCACCACCCTCTCCCCCCCATGTTGTTGGAGAACCTATAATGGGAACAAACGAAAAATAACTTCACCAGAAAGGTACTTTTGCGGCGTGGTTTTTTGTATGCTAGAGTACCAAATGCTGTGATAAGAAATAAATTTTTTCATCTTCCTTCCTTGCATTCCAGACGTGACCTTTTTGATTTGTGCATGTTACACAGACTTCTTTGTTATCGAACCCTTATCAACTTTACTAACTTTTACGACCTCATTCCATCCAGAACCAGGGGTGGAGATTTCAAGTTATCCTTCCATAGGCCTAAAACCAACCTTAGGCGGAATTTTTTCACTATTAGAGCTGGGCTGTCGTATTTGCGTATTACCAAATCTATACCCATCCAAAGCTCTTGTGCATCCTTCAAACGTGCTGCAGCAAAGCATATACTACATGCATAGATGTGTAGTGTCTAGGGTCTAATCGTTTCGCCTTAGGTATTCTGTTGTTTCATTTTACTACAGTGGTTGTTTTATATACTTATATTTGTTTTCTCACGCTGTCTTACATAGCGTAATGAATAAATAAATAAATAAATAAATAAATTGATGAAAAAAGCGAATAATTTTCAATTCTTCGATCCGCTTTCGAGGAGCATCATCTGCTCACGTTCACTTTTACTGCCAGTTCAAGGTATTATCAGTGCACCTAAGCCCGCGCGTTGGTCGGCTCTGATCACCGCCTGTGTCCAGAGTTTGCGATTCACGATTGAACGGCATAGGTTTGAGTACCTGTTGGAATGGTGGGAGCACCAGTGGGACATTATTGGCATTGCTGAACCCCACAACTGATAAAATCACTGCATTATACACCCTAATGATTCCACTCACCCTCTTGATATGAAGTAGTAAAGCATATTTGCGCTAGAAAACACGTCAAGTATCACAATCGAGATCTCACGCAACCTCAGGACGTGCAGTATTTCTCAAATGACTGATAGCCTCAAATCTGCATCGGAACGCCCTACACACACTCAAATCAAAATCATCGATCACAGTGGGCAATTTTCGGGGTCCGTACAAATCCCATCCTGATAGGGGATCACTATACGACCCTTATGATTAGCGCTCCACGGTGATCTTACTTGCAGTCTACTTCTGTCTCACGAAGTCTCAGAATGGATAGGGAAAGGAATTCCGTAAAAACATTAGGCTCTAAAAACAAAAACCTCCAATAAGTACCAAGAACAGTGCGCTGATCAAATCGCCCAGGGGACCCCTGTGGGCTGAATTGAAAATTGCTGATGAATGGCTGAATCTGGCAAAACTCCAGCAATACCCATGAAGGTCATTACCATTTCCATGCAGTTATACACCTCTACACAATCATCGCTTTCAGAGCAGATCCCACTAGACACTCAGCTTGCCTTCAATGGCCAGCTTGTGACGCAAGCTTTCCTAAGTTAAACAAGCCGACATACTACACGTTCGTTTTCTGAGTTGTTGCTTTTACGGAAGAAAGTAGTAGATTGAGCCAGCTAAACTAGTTTCCAGGAGCTGGACGGGGATCAAAGGTATGATGACTGGATGCTTGATATAGACAAAATCATAGAACTTTTCACAAGAAAGGACAAACCCATGAATTTCATTGCTTGGTGAGAGTTCCTTACTACAAGCGTCCTAGTTCAACCCTAGCATTCAGTCATTTTGCTAGCTGCTCTTATTGAGGCCGATGTCAGACTTTGCGAATCGCGCGATTCGCTAGCGTCCGCGGTCGCGTTGCGGTACCAGCCAATTGAGTGATTCACTGGCCGCGACGCGACCGCAGACGCTAGCGAATCGCGCGATTCGCAAAGTCTGACATCGGCCTAAATCTTATAACATAAAATTCAACTCCACAAAGTATCACGTCATTTTTAAAGGTTTATTGATGAACCCGACGCTACACTTCATACGCACGGCTTTTATGACGGTGCATATGTGAACACACTGTCCCGACTTGATGAAGTTTTTGGACATTTGATCAGTGAAATGGAAAAGCGTGGCCTTACGAAGGAAGTCAACATCATATTGACATCTGATCATGGAAATGAACAGGTCTGGCACTTTCTCAGAAAAACATCATCGGATTTCTACACCCGAAGTTTCATCTACTGTCTATAAAAATTGCGTTACCGTCCTGAAAGCAAACTCACGCTAGAGTATAGGAGGGAAGGGATGAAGGCTGGAACGAGAGGGGAGGCGCGCAGTGTACAGGGGGGAGACCAAAAAAGACATTTTGTCTCCAGACTCAAATGGATTTAATCACACTTTGCTCAGCTCAAAGCGTGTGCTCCCAACTTAGAATTGAAGAGCGCATTTCATTTCATAAGAAAATCTTCATAGTGGCCATCTACGTGGACGGCATCAGAAAAATTTGCCCCGGAAACATGGTGCTCTGGTCGAGCTCAATGGGGTTCTCGACTGATCGTGTACCGTTACGACGGGTTCCGAAGGGCGGGTTCCGAGGGGGTTTGCATAGTTAGAGCTAATGTCCCTAGGAAACTATCCCACGTTGAATCGATCCAAGAAATGTAAGAGCTTCAGGCTGAAGCAGTTACTGTAGGCCTCCCTGAGCTCGACGACGGTGACAGATGACGTCATATTCTGAAGACGGTGAGGGTAGTGGCCTGCGTGTACTTATAGAGGGACATTTAGGGAATATTTTGCTGAGGAACTTCCGTCAACGACGGCAATCTCTGCGAAGAAAAAAAGGCCGAAGTGCGACATGGGCAAAATGTCTTTTTTTGGCTCGTCCCCCTGTTATATAGCGCAGCGGCTGAAAGGCGTCGCGTTGGCATGCATTACCTTCAGGAAACCACCTAAGAGAGATAAGGCTCGATCCCAAAGCAGCTTTGTTTTTTTTTGTAAGCTATGTTGCGCTTATGTGCTGGGAGCCTCAATAGAATGTCACCATTCGTCTTTCACGCGGAATACCTACGATGCCGTAGCAGACTCTAAGGTAGCAGAGGTGGATATTGTGGTTCCAATTTGGAACCGTAAGTGATGCGCAAGAAAGCGACCTTTACGCGTTTTGCAGCGGGGAACATTGCGGAAACCTCAGGTCCACCGCTGATCATCAGTGGACCCGAGGGTTCCCGCAGAGAAAAATGTTTCGCGCAGCAAAACTCGAAAAGGTCGGTTCGGCCGCGTTCATAGTTCGCGACTCCGGAGATTAGGATAGTACGACAAAACATATGTATTGACGGGAGATTAGGATAGTAGTAGATTAGGATAGTGCGCTGACAAGATTAGATATGTATTGATCTATTCGCTTGAAGTCGCCCAATCTACTACTCTCCAGCGATTTCAATCGATACGTATCCAATCTTGTCAGCGCAATCTCCTACTCTACTACTATCCTAATATCCTGTCGCCTACTACTAGAACGAGGGAGCAGATGTGGAATGGAAGATGTAGAGAGAGAGCAAGGGACCAAGAAGGCGCAGACATCAACGCATCCACCACTCGCGTCCATTTCAGAACGAATTATCAGTCTTTTAAGCGTTCCTGGGCCTGCATCAAAATCTCTTCGCTCCTTTCTCCCATGCCACGGAAATGCTCACACCTCCTTGCTTGCAGACTGACCCGCCGTCCTCACGGAAAAAGTAATTCCACACAGCCTACTGAGGAACTTCTTTGAGAGCAAATCTGTGCATGGCCAAACAGACATTTGAGTAGTTTTGCCCTTGAACTGCTCCACTAGTACGGCCTATATCCCGCCTCTCAATCTTGAACCTTTTCTGATATAGCTAGAAACAACATTTCCCGCGAGAAAAAGAGATGCTGTTACAGATTAACGGCGCAAAAAACATATTCTGTGTAAAGGATTATGTGGATCTTAATCGAGTCAAGTTTGGCCACAACATGATTTACACCGATACTCAAGCCCTTGCTCGTGAAGTGTATAATAATCTATCAAATGCTGTGGATGAGACACTTTTGAAGATCAGAGTTTTTACAAAACATGTGAGTGCTAGTTTTGTTTGCCTTTTCAGCCGATTAAAAACAACGGAAAGTGAAGGAAACTAAAGGAAAGAGGGAAAGGAACTTATTAAATAGTCGACAACGCCAGCATTTGTAACAGCGTAACCCCGCACAGCCTTTAAATTCGAGGATTTATTATATTAGGTCGGTCCACAATTTTTGAGAACCTTTGGTGTTTTTCGATTTATTACTTATCTTATTTCTCTGATCTACTTATCCAGCATAGTATACATCATTATTATTAACAACATATCACCAATGCGAGGGTGGGTATTCAGTGCCTCTCTTGTGGACTTTCATAGAGTTCTGATCGAAGGAAAATTGTAGTCCCGAATCAGTTCTCAACCCAATCTGACATCATCAAGTTCCTGTTGGTTTCCCATAGTTCCTTCGGATGACCATCTATAATACTCATTGGTGATGTGGACTGGGTGCAGTGTGCTAACAAATCCACGAGCCGCAGTAGATTTGCTCAAACGATTCGGGAGTTCTGACAGTAAAAACCCAACTCCCTCTGAATTCGAACTTCCTGAGTCGTTGGCGCAATACGGGAGGGCCTTTGCGCTGAAGACCGGCATCAACTAATACCAGTGTCAGTGATGGGAAGAATCGTTGACAGCTTGATGGCAACGCCTTCAACTTGAAAGCAAAGGAAGACAAAATCTATTTTTTTCTGAGGTCGTTCGAGCCCGCCTTGCTAAGAAAATTCCTAAAAAATTGGAGACTCTCGGGCGGTCAGTTCTTTTAGCTCCGCCTTGTAGCACTAATCCTGCGTCAACGAACGACTATCCGCTCTCCTCTCTCAATCACCTTCTGGAGAAGAAATCTCACTTGAATCACCATAAAGTCAAAATCGACATCCAATATTTCTTCGATCAGAACTCTATGAAATTCTACAAGAGAGACACTGAATACCCACCCTCGCATTGGTGATATGTTGGTAATAATGGTGATGTATACTATGCTGAATAAATACATCAGAGAAATAAGATAAGTAATTAAATCGAAAAACACCAAAGGTTCTCAAAAATTATGGACCGACCTAATATTTTAAATTTTATTCGTACGAAATTAGGTATTGCGTTTCTGCTAAACATTTCAATCCTGACAACTGACCAAAAAACCAAAAACACTAGCTCCAAACGTGCCATCCACTCATGATATCGCCAAATTTGAAACAAGATATCTAAATCATGAGTTTTTCAATTACACACATATGGCAGAGAGAGAGGAAAATGAAGTCACCGAAAACGTCCGCCTAATACCGACTCAAAAGCAGGTGACTCATGAAATTAGATGTTGAAGAAGGAGAAATGTGTCCACCATGAAACGGGAGAGGACCCCCAAGCGACCGAAACGTGGCGTTCCTGCAGTTAAAGGAAGCGATTACGATAGATCTCACAGGGGTTTAAGAGGGGACGTGAGGGTCTCAATAGTACGCCAATGGCGAAAAAAGCAAAGAAATCCGTCAAAAATAAGCAAAATAGTACCCCTTTGATTGCCCTTTCATTTTCGACCATGGATGAGCGACGGTAAAGAACGACGTTGTTCGGACGTGTTAACCCCGATAGCCGCCATCATGCCAACAAGCATAGTGTTTTGATTGATAAGGCAATACGTGGGCAAGTTGGAAGATACAGCCGCTAGAAGGGAAATGGTCTATTCCAGTTAGGGGGGGGCATCATGATGCAGTTTCTCGGCGAGCTAATGTAAACTCGAACATTCCAGCTTCTCACGCATGTCAAGTGACTGCCCTCACCCCCACCCCCTAGGCTGGCTACACTCCCCCTGGCTCAGAGTTACCGTAGCTTTTTGGGAGTCACCGCACCATGATGCCCCCCCCCTAACTGGAATAACCATGATCAATTCTTAAATGAAAAGCCAACAGCAATCAGTCCATCCAGATCATCAACCAAAACTAGTGGGCGTTACGTCACTGTGGGGCGGGGCGTCACGCGGGTCCTTGCTCAGCAACCACAGCACCAGGAAAGGCCACACATCGCTTCCTTGGGCAGCCAAGTAATTGCTGCGTCTGGCGCGGTTTTTCCCCCGATGCGACAATTCCTTATCGTAAGCTTCCTTTAAGAGAGCTCCCGTAGTGATGGAATGAGGCTTACCCTTCCCTCTACATGCACTCGCCATCTGCCCGCCTACCCCACCAAGTGGTTCTTCGCTGTCGAAATTTGGCCTTTTGGTTAGATAATCAGATCAATGCATTCACATAGTTGACGTCTTCACACGGAGCTGCGATGGAGCTGCGGAGAACAACGGGGAAACGAGGGTTTTGTTCTGAGGGCTTCAGATCGCCTTCCCCTTTTTGCTCCACTGGTGCATCGACCAGCTCCACTTTTTCCAGGGAGGACCTATCTACCGTATCACCTGTCTTCATTTTAACATCCGGAAGGATAGCTCAATTTTTTTATGGCCCACAAAGATTCATCTTTTTGCGATCGCTTGCAACCACTGTAACCTTATTCTTTACCCATCATGAAAAAGCTTACTGTACACATTTTCAAAACTAGACAATTCAGAAAAAATGGAAAAAAAGCAAAATGAAAATGGGTATGGCTACAGCCCTAATGTAGGTCTCAAAGCCCGACGCTATTCACAACTTGCAGCCCATATGCAGTTGTATGGTTGTCGAAGTGTGAATGATTCTATCAAGGCACAAAAGTCACCCTCGACTCCTCATAACTAAAATCTCAATTTGACCTAGATCTCTAAATAAATAAATAAATAAATCTTACTATACAGCTCAACTGCTGCGATCTTTTCATGTCTAATGGTAGTTAAGGGCTTTCCTAATGATCATTTCTACAAGGGAATGTCATCGCGAATAGGTGACGTCATACTCGAACCCGACATCGGTTACGACGTGGATTTCACTTGTACGAGGAAGCAGTTAGACAAGTATGGTTTACGTTCAACAAAAGTTTCGGACCGGTCCCTTTTCTAACAAAAACCTTAAAGGAATCTTCCACGGAAAAAGCTCCGCCCTCATTACCACAGAAAACGATACCTTAAAGGAATCTTCCACGGAAAGAGTGATCATTTTGTCTTGTGTGTAGGATTAGTATTATCGAAACTAACGCTTATGTTCCGTTCTTTTTGCTATGCTCATGAGGCTAGGGGCCTAAGGGGTATCGTTTTTCTGTGGTAATGGAGGCGGAGCTTTTTCCGCGGAAGATTCCTTTAACAAGCTTGCGTTCGTTCAGGCTATACGATTACGGAAGGATAAAATTGAACAAAGCTTCACATGGCCAAGATCCAAAAAATAGCGAAATGCTTGCTATGCTTGTTATTGGTGGACCCGATGTCGTCAAGCCTCAAAGAGTTTGTCGATTTATTTTATGAATTTTGAAAATGAAAGAATCTTCCCCTTCACAGAGCAGTTTTTGTCACACAAGGTTTTTATAAGCACGAGCCGGTCAAGGATGAAAAAGTGCACGATCAGTGAGACGGGCGAATGGCTAACCGAGCCATCCCATTGGCTACCTAGCTTGAATGACAACAAATGGTGTTAACTTAAAGGCACGAGTCGGGATTGAATTGATGCGTTATTTTGTTCAAACATTAGGCAAGGGGTGCAATGAGGAACATTAGTGAGGAGAAAAAGCAAAAAGCACCATAGAAAACACTAAATTTCCCTTAGGAGGCCGGCCGTAGTACGACGGAGAGACACAGCGCTGCGAGGAGAGGGAGAACGCGAGATAGTACGTCGTACGCGAGAGGACGCAGAGACCACGTATGCCGTGGTGGATTACGCTGGCAGCGCGGGCAGCGCGGCGGGCAAGGCCTTAGCGCCATTGCCGCGCACTTTTGGGTCGCGATAGTGTCGCGCCCTCAGTGCTTGGGGAGCCCACTATCGCACCCTGGGAAGAACTTCTGCTGGTTGCCTAATCCTGACTCGTGGCTTTAAAGCATTCTCACGATGAACAGGTGTAGTCTACTGCTTAAAAACCAACAGTAGCTGTAGTGACTGGTTTATCAATAATAGAAGAAAGCGAAGGAATCTCTGAGAACCCTTGAAATCAGATTGCGACCATCGTTTGAGCAGAGTTCTGGAGGACCCTACAATAATCTCATTGGTTGGCTCCATCTTTTTAGCTAATTTTACATATCAAAGGAGCGAGATCAAACAGAGTTTCCGCAGAAGCGTGGCGCAATGCCCGCCCGTGCGATCAGTAATGTGCGTGATCCGCACTTAATAATGACCAGTTCCGATCAAGTCGGACAGCTGCGTCAAAATCCTTTCAGGAGATTTTGCCTTTTAACACGTTGGCGACGATGTCGGTCAATGCTGACCGACAGGCAGTCTGTCACATGGGACGATGTCGGTCAATGGTGACCGACAGCTTGAAAGTAAGCAAACTTAGATGGAACCCGCGACTTTTCTATTTCAACGTTTACTTCAGTGTCCTAACTTACTACACTTGTCTGCGAATTATGATCTTTCTAATTCCTGGGAGTTTTATTCTGAATTAGTTATCAGTGGCAGAAACGCGCTGTCAATTGAATCACAACCACAAAGTTCCCACCGTCAGCAAACTGGAAATCTCACTAAAATTGTTCATATCGACCTTTACTACATTACGATTAGGTTACTGTCAGTAGAATGTCCATTTCTAGCCTTAGGTTCCCATGATGGTCAAGTAGGCTCAGTCTTACTCATAGGCAGGACAAAAGTACCTATCCAGTCCATCAACTGCCAAATATTTCACAAACAATTTTTTGACCTTGAAATGACTCGTTTAAATCTCCTTATTCGATCATGAAGAACAAGATAACAGTCAAACAAAAGCTCATTCCGTCAGGTCCCGTTCCCTTCAAAGTTTCTAAATATAGCAGTGCATTCTTGGGAGAGAATGAGTAGTCACAATTGGTCAGACAGAGAGAAATCAGGATGTATGCACTAGGGATACTACCAACTATCACCACATAAAACAAACGAATAGCGCATATTAATATAAAAATTAAAGAATGCGTGAAATTCCGCTTCAGAACATTATAGAATTTGACAATGCCAGCGATGTCAATTGACGGCCTTTTAACAAATTTTAATGTTTTCTTGCTAATTGAAATTATTAAGCTAATGCATTGATTTATTGATTGTTTCACTGAAATATATTTTACACTAGCCTAGCATTAAAATCAGACTCAGACATATTATTATTCCTTGTTTCTAAGAGTGTCTGAAGAAATACTTCCCAGGTCAACCTTATCACTAGGCATTTTGTTGCATTTGGGATTCTCATGTAGTAAACAAAGTGAGAGGTGGCTTGTGCTCTGTTTATCTAATTACTGCTGTGACTGCTTTGAGCACTGCGACGCCTGTGAGATAAAACGTCTTCGGCCCTATTCGCTCATGGTCTGCAGCCAGAGACAAAGTGTAATATATATCCTTTCGCGTTTTTTTTCTGGGCGGAACAACGTGAGTTTAATGGATGATCCAGAGAATATTTCCTTGAAAAAGATACCAGGACGCAAAGTCTTAGAGAAAAGAGAAGGACATCCCGAAACACACGAGTAAATTTTATGATTATCCAAGACTGATGCGAAACCAGAAAATGCATTAAGGCCTTGCTTCATTGCTGTAAACGCCATTTTCACTTGCTCAAAGCACGCACTCTGTGCCCTCCCTTTCGGGTTCTCTCTCGCACACTCCTCTTCTCGCTGAGCCGTGTCTCTCCGTCATACCACGGTCAACCACGCAAAAAATGAAGCCTACAATTCTAGTGTTTTCCATGGTTCCTTATCCCTTTGATCCTCTCCCAACAGTTCTCTTCGCGTCTCTTTTTTTTTCATTTTCTAGTGGAGTAACACATCATTTAATCGCGTGATGTGCCTTCAAGAGTCATCCTCTTCGTCCCGTTCCTCAGAATACCTATCTCACCCTCTGCAGGACCTGATCGGAATGCATGGCGCGACCAAGAAAAATCGCTCAAATAATTTGCTCATTCAACAAGACCATTGCGCTACTTCTAAAAAATAGGGGATAAACGCACAAGATGTCAGGACAACTCTTATTTTTTAGGTCGGTAGAACCGCACATATTATCGATTTATATCCTTTAATGTGTCACCTTCTTGACATTCCTGCTGCTCCAAATAATGGAACATTCAGCAGGATTGCGTCAACATTTTATCTCAAGAATTACAGACATGGGGTGAGCTTTTGTTCATGTCAAATTCACGATATCGCATGTCCCCCAATATTTTATTACCTTACCTAATACTGGGGCGGAAGTGGTGTAGTGACAAGTGGCGCGCTTACCACGCGAGCGGTCCGGGGATCAAATCCTGGGTCGTGAGTCGCCCGGGCCAACCAAGCCTTCCATCCCTCCGGGGTCGGTTAATTGGTACCAGACTTGTCTGGGAGGATAAAAACACTGACTTGTACATCGGCTGGCCCCCGCAAGTCATTGTATAGGCCACATCGCATTCAAACGCCACTACGAATGTACAAATGGAAGTAGAATGCGTGCCGCATCCCAAAAAGGGATTGATCAACGGCAAATGCTTTATCCTTTACCAGATTAGTCCCCCGTCAACCGCCGGGACCTTCCTTTCCTGCGCAAGCTTTCTATCCTCCGCTATGGTCCCTTCCTCCTGTGACACCAACACCTCCTGGAAGTGACGCGTATGCAACACAATGGTGTTTCATACAGTAGAAGGGACACAATCATGATGTGACGGT
>MU883009.1:0-34744 GCA_036418205.1 Ostertagia ostertagi
AATGAATGAATGAATGAATAATTCTAGTGTAGCAGTTTTGAAGTAAATATTTTAACGTTTGTCTATCACAGCTCCTATTACAGCATGACGCCGGCCTCGCTGTGCCACAATGGTTCGATGACGAGGCGAGAAAAGAAGCTGACCACTTGCTTGATTTGGTAAGATAAAAATGCTCTCTAGATGTGATTTTATTGTTAGATGACGCTCTTAATTATGATTAGTAAAGGATGAAAGATGAACCAGGAGAAAGATGAAGTTGCACGTACTTAGAGGGGAAGAAAACCCCTTTCTCTTTTCTCCGCTTCATGTGCCAATGGCACCTACGAGATCGTGTGCATTTTGAAGAAATTTTAGAACGTCTCAATGCACAGCAGTGACAAGAAGCGGCGTTGAATTAAGCAGCGGTTCTGCAAATATAATCAGGACTTTTGACCTGTTTGTTTGTTGTCAAAATTTGAGAATCAGGACTTATCAAATCGACAGTTTTTCCTTCCTTCCGTAATTTGGGCCATATAAAGGGTGCTCTACTCACTCACTCAGATTTAGTGATCTGAAAGGTGGTTCTGATAGCGTTTGAAAGTCATACCATACCCTCAGAGCACTTTGAGATGTGGTATGGGACGCCATACTCGTAGTGGCGTTTGAATGCGATTTGGCCTATACAATGACCTGCGGGGGTCGTCCGATGCCCAAGTCAGCCTCGCGGTCATTGCCGATATCGGCTAACCGGCTCAACACGTTATACGTGTGAGTGCTGAAAGCTATGGTACGTATACCATGAAAAGCTGAGTTGGAATGAAATGGTGCCCCGGTAGCGTAACTGGTAGCGCACTTGCCCGGAAAGCGAGAGGTGCGGGTTCTAGTCCCGCCTGGGGCGAAAGGCGAACTGCGGCGTTAAAACAGCAGCTAACAAAAAAAACAAGCACAAGTTAGTGTTTTTATCCTCCCAGACAAGTCTGGTACAACTTAACCGACCCCGGGAGGGATGGAAAGCTTGGTTTACCCGGACAATGCACGGCCCAGGGTCGATCTCCGAACCGCGCGTGTGGCCACTTGCCACTCCACCACTGCCGCCCTTGAATCTAACGTTACTTCCACAAAAATTGTCAAAATTGACTTCAATATTTTGTGCCTGATATCGATATTCTTGGACACTCGTGGGCTGCGAAAGCGGTCGAGCGGCCCACTGAAATTGGCTAGGGCAGTAGTGATGGCTGGTTCATAATATTCGACCTATTCGGAGAGGCTTCGTATCTCATCAAACCTTTGGGTGGTGCTGGACGCTATTATCTCATACTTTTCTGGAAGATTCCTTGATGAGGCGCTTCTGGAAGTAACGTGCCAGTTTCTCAGTGGAAATTCGGAGATACTTCTCGATCTACTCTGTCATTCCGAAATGCTGGTTGGTGCTAGTATAGTCAGGGGGCGTCGATGTGCAAATTGACCACGATCCTGGGAGATATGATGAACTTAGGGAAGAACATACAGTAGTGGCCAGAAATTTATGAACAAACGGTTTTTTCATGATTTCTCTTTTGAAAGTCACTGGAACGTCTCCAAATTTGCAACAATTATTAACTACGTGTTTTATGATCCACACAGAAAATTTCAACCTTCAGCTCAAATTTGGGTTTAGAAAATTTTAGATTTTTCGAAATTAATGAAGGCAGGTGAAAGATCACTTGATCCGTTTATTTGATTTAATGTATATATGTATAATGTAACAACAGTCAAGTAAACAGTCACTAACATTAAGCAAGTCTAGCACATTGCCCAGAACTCTCTAAAGTATTGGATACATAAACTGGATTTGAATGCGGGGTCAACTAATGACTCACACTCTAGTGGGGCGGTCTCTCATCTGTAAGGACACCTATTTTCGTGCTTTTCATGGAATACGAATTTGTTAGGTCTCTCCTGTGGTTTTGTGTGTTGGCGAGGGTCGTGGACCTGGTGATCTTTTGAAGCACCATGCTGTCAACATGCTGGATGTGGAGAGGCTGATGCTTGAGTCGTGCTCTGCGACAGGCAAAGTCAGGTCGGGCGGCAGCCACGCCTAAGGATACATGACACCTTCCAAAACATGACAGCAAACGTCTGCCTTCATCGCTACC
The DNA here is from genome assembly GCA_036418205.1 of Ostertagia ostertagi. Taxonomy (NCBI): domain Eukaryota; kingdom Metazoa; phylum Nematoda; class Chromadorea; order Rhabditida; family Trichostrongylidae; genus Ostertagia; species Ostertagia ostertagi. The sequence goes on from MU883009.1 coordinate 2,115, forward strand.
TCAGTCGTGTAGCGTGGTCCCACTTTTTTCCAAGGCAACCTTATCAAGCCTCCGCCAAGTTTCACAATTGGCAGCTGATTCTTTGGATCAAAACGTTCCCTCTCGTGGTGCCGTACATTACTAGTATCCTTGCTGTCATGCATCAGTAATATGTTTTTGTCATTCCAGATGACCTTAGAAACCTGTGTCAACCTTCTTTTCAGGCTTAGTCAATCACATTCTACTCTACCACTTCAGCGCGAGCGCTCTCTTAGACTTTGAGAACTAAGGAATACGTAGTATAGACTTAGATTCTAGAAGACAGAAGATGTATGATCCGTGGCTATGCTGTCACGACTGGCCTAAGGCTGCTTTCATAGTTCGCATCGGTGCGGTCGGTGCCGACGGTGCCGACGGCGCCGACCGCACCGACAGTGTGAAGAGCGTCAACACGCGCTCTGGCGCATGACGCGTGCGCTGGGCGCAGATGGGGCGCTCCGGTCGATAATCTTGGTTTTGGTGTATTTCTTGTATTTTTTCGATGTTTTTTGCACTCACTTCATATGAATAAACAAAATTGCTTACGACCAACACACCCGGTATGGCCACATCCACCCGGAGTTGTGCGACGGGTTCACGACGTCGCTCGCCCGCGGAACAACTGGAAAGTATTAATCAAGACATAAAAGGGCGCAATGTGGCTCGGAGGGGGGGGGCAGCCGCGCGCGGGGCGTTGGGCAACAGGAAATTCGCAAGCCAGGGGGAGTGTAGCCAATTCAGGGGGGGGGGGGGGGGTGAGGGCAGTCACTTAGCATGCGTGAGAAGCTGAAATGTCCCGTGAAAAGCTGGAATGTTCGAGTTACACTACATCGCTGAGCCGCACGACTTCCCCCGCCGAGCCAATTGGCATAAAGATAGTATGAAATGAACACCGAATCAGCAACACGGCGCGCGAAAAAAAACATCGAAAAGCACAAGAATTACACCAAAACCAGGATTATCGATCGGAGCACGCGATCTGCGCCCAACGTTCGCGTCATGCGCCAGAGTGCGTATTGACGCTCTTCACGCTGTCGGTGCGGTCGGCGCCGTCGGCACCGACCGCACCGATGCGAACTTATGACCTGGCTTTATCTGTCAGCAGAGCAGCGACTCAAAGCATCGGGCCTCTCACATGCAGGAGTGGTTTCGACAGCATGGGGTGCTTTTAAAAGACCAGCCAGGCCAGACTCTTGAGCCATTACAGAACCACTAGGGAGGACCTACAAATTCGTATGTCAATGAAAGAGCCACGAAAAGACGGGACTACAGAGAGAGACCCCACTAGAGAGTGAGTTCATTAGTTGACCCCGCATTCAAATCCAGTTTATGTATCCAATACTTTAGAGAGTTCTGGGCAATGTGCTAGACTTGCTTAATGTTAGTGACTGTTTACTTGACTGTTCTGTTGGGTTATAAGGATAAAGGATAAAGCATTTGCCGTTGATCAATCCCTTTTGGGATGCGGCACGCATTCTACTTCCATTTGTACATTCGTAGTGGCGTTTGAATGCGATGTGGCCTATACAATGACTTGCGGGGCCAGCCGATGTACAAGTCAGTGTTTTTATCCTCCCAGACAAGTCTGGTACCAATTAACCGACCCCGGAGGGATGGAAGGCTTGGTTGGCCCGGGCGACTCACGACCCAGGATTTGATCCCGGACCGCTCGCGTGGTGAGCGCGCCACTTGTCACTGCACCACTTCCGCCCTCTGTTGGGTTATACATTATTAAATCAAATAAACGGATCAAGTGATCTTTCACCTGCCTTCATTAATTTCGAAAAATCTAAAATTTTCTAAACCCAAATTTGAGCTGAAGGTTGAAATTTTCTGTGTGGATCATAAAACACGTAGTTAATAATTGTTGCAAATTTGGAGACGTTCCAGTGACTTTCAAAAGAGAAATCATGAAAAAACCGTTTGTTCATAAATTTCTGGCCACTACTGTATATTTGCTTCCCTCTCTCCCAACTCCGCCTGAAAATTTGGTCCCTGGTGGGAGGAAGTGGGAGAATCTGAGTGTTTCCACGTGACGATACCCCCTGAGTACATCTGCGCCAGCCATCGAACATTTCTGTAACTTTTCTGTAGCAACGCAGTTATCGAAAAAATAAGAAATTCGCAACGGACGAGGGCGAAATCGGAAAAAAAATTCCTGTGTAGTGAAGAGCACAGTTTGGGTTTCCGAAATCGCTTGCATGATATAGTAGACACGAGAAGCCATAACAGTATGTAGCAGTTCTAAAAAGCGGAAAAGATATGTGAAGATAATGTGAATGCTATTGATTTTCCAAGACCTAAAAATGATGATTCTCCCACTTTTTTTGGATTCTACTATGACTTTGCCAATGATTTCCCCATTAGCAACGCAATAAACAATTAGAATTACGCACGCACAGTCATGCTCGAATATAATAAATGTGGACTGTACATTCACAAATAACTTTGGCTTGCCCATTATGAATCCGAAGCGACGACGTCGAGTTCAATCGGCGGACGTGCTCGCAGGTCACGGTGAAGCTGTCGGTTGGTACTTGTTGTTTATCTATTGCGATAAATGACCGCAACTCAACATTTTCGAGACACCAAACATATTGTTTACAGATACACACAGGTATATATAAAGGAGAGTTGAAAGTTTCTTTAGTGCTAAACAAAACAGTTTTCTTTTTCAGACCATGAATTTCTATCCGGGACTGCTACTTTTCATAATCCATCGTGGATAATTACACGATCTGGCAAGCTGTTATACACAATCGCAAGAAATCAAAAAAAGGCTGTGGAGCAGAGCTTGGGTGGTGTCAAGTTCTTCGCATTCTCTACGGTAAAAGTTCATCTATTTTTGATTTCACTTTAAGATAAAGGATAGTCTACAAAAAAAGAATTGGGAAAATCGGACTGTTTAAATGCAATGATTCCTCGAACGTAGCCAGTTAACAGCAGTTCTTTCGCCATGAATATTTCTTTCTTTTCTTTTTTTTTTCTTTTCTCGATAACACTTTTTTCTTGTAGAGGCTGTCAGTGAAAAGATTGCACAGTAGTTTGTATTCCATATAACGAATCTCGCACCGTCTATTCAGGATTGTCTCATTGATTTGCTAGACGAAACTTCACATGTCATAACCCTCTATGGGTTTGTTGCAAATATTGAATGCGCTCGTGGTTCATATTTTCCTCTTGCTCTTGGAACCCTTTGCTAGTAGGCGCACTGCCTGCGAAGGAAGAAGTCTGTGGATATGGTGGAGTTTATTTGTGAAGCCTTCCACGAAGAGTTCCTGTCAAAGAGAGGTGACAAAGATCTTGAATGCAAGCGTGCTCGGCGACCTCATACAGGGAAGAACCACCTCCCTGACTGTCATCGCCGCTTCTGTACAGCCATTGCCCGGGGTAGTAGTATACGGACGCCAACACGCAGGCATTTTCGGAAAAACCGGTGGTAGTGAACCAAGACACCCTAAAAGAAGAAGTCCAAGGCTTCAAAAAATCAGATGCCAGCTTTGAACCTGCGAATACCTACGAGTGTTACTTTTTTAAGATCAGCAGGCTTTTGGATGCGGTTGGCAAGGCGAAGCGCCATGGTGACTGAAGCACAATGTATATTTTGCAACACATGATAATGCTGGATTTAGGCAGGAGTTTTTGACCTTCACGAGATTCCATGTTTTATTCTCTTCAGTTTTCACTGATTTAAAGTTTATTAAAGATCACAGCGAAGTAGTTGCAATTTTATGGGCGGCATGATATATATTTATTTGTTTTTGATATAAAGCCGAGGCAAAATAGCACACTGTTTCAAAAAACTAGAAGAGCGTCTAGCGCAGACCACACACCACAAGTGACGACGGCCTTCACAAAAGTTGAATGTTTTTTGCCAATTAGATGATTAGCCTGTGCACTTGTATTCTATCATTGTCACGATTTACACTCAATTTGCCCTTTCCAATCATTAGGATTGCAGCTTAGTTACCAGATTTACTTGAAGGCATCGTCATTTTTGGTGTGTGTTATGCGTGGCGCTTGTTTGTGGTTTTGACATACAGGTGCGTGTACGCAGTTTTGAGTGAAACTGATTTAACTTCAGCTGAATTCCGTTGTGTTTAAGTTATTTTGGGCATCTATCTAGGGAGCTCCCGAGTATTCATCCTTTCTGAAATCACTCATGACATCTTTGTGCCAGTCCCCAAAATAAACGGGTGTTAGGTGACACAGAGGCGGTTGCAAAGTCGCTGCTGTCTCACGCGGCCGACTGCGAAACACACCGGTGTCGTTCAGGCAGGTGATGAGGATGAGTGTTCATTTTCAAATTGAGTGTACTTTGAAGTTTTTTTAACACGTTGACGACCGTGTGGTATGATGTCATACCACACTCTTTCGGCCACGTGGGACCGTGTGACATGATGTCATGTCACAGTCTTTTTTAAGCTGGTTTTCAAACATTTTAGGTAACTTATTTACGTGATGTATGCGCCATACTTAGGCATTGTTACAAAAGGCGTGGTCCCTGGAAAGAAGCTTCGGTTGATGGGCTATCGAGTTTTTCTAAAAATGTTTGAATAATGATCAAATCACAGGAATCGCTAAAATGGCCAAAATCGCATAATCGGAGACCTACCACACAAGAAAGATAACAAATACACACTTCCTGAGAAAAAGGAGTTCTCGTGGGACCGTGTGACATGATGTCATGTCACACTCGCGCGGTCAAAATAATGCGCGCGGTCCCACACGCCAGACAGCGAAAAATAGCGCGGTCGTCAACGTGTTAATATTCACATTTTAACGTGTATGTTCATCTGTTTCTTTGTATTCATTTAGTTAAGTGTTTCATGTTAACATCGCCATTATTACTAGTCTCTGCTTACAGCATGATGCCACTATATCTGCGTTGCTGGGATTCCTTGGGAATACTGAAGAAAGCGCTCGCTCCACAGGGCCGACCGGACTTCACTGCAGCAGTTGCTTTCGAAGTGTGGAGAATGATCAGGGTTGCAATAAGGTGGTTAAGGCATATGGTTTAGGTACTACAAAAAACGTAGTAGAGAGTAGCAAATCATTAAAATGTCCATTATATTCTTTGAACGCCACTTCGAATGTAGAATGCCTGTATGACATAATTTAATTTGACTTAGTGAAGCTGCCAACATGCATGTAAAGATTTGCGGTAGTGAAATCTAATACGATGCTGAAAAAGAAGGATAAGCAAAGTAAACATCACCATCAACATAAATGTCGCCAAAGCGCAACAAGTTTTTTGAGCTTAGCAATTTAACCAGCAAAGGGCAGTCTTAGATGCAACATAGGCATTGTAAGAAGTGTTGTGTTTCAGAATAAGCCGCCGAATACCTAGGAGGGCGGCAGAGTCAACCCTGCGTTGCGCAGTTCGCAACGGCACGTTGAGAGATCCTCAACGCACGCTGTATGGGCGGAGACGCAGACGGCTCGAGCATGCGAGTGTGAATGTTCGCGCGAGAGAACGTGTCTAATCGGGCGAAACTGCGCAACGTGGCCGTTGAAAACTGCGCAACGCAGGGTTGACTGTGTGCAGTAGTTCGCTACAGAATTACCAAGATGGATTTTTCAAATGCCGAACGAACCTAGAGCGTAAGACACGACTGTATTAAAACTACGATTGCTTGCATCAAATTGGGATAGAAAAGAAGGGGTGCCGTGACGATTCAATCGTGGCTGTGGCTAGGTTGCCGCATCGGCCGTAGCATCCTGAGATGCGGCGTCGGCCGAAGCTAGAATTTTTTATCGTTTTAGATGGGGAATGTACGATTAGATGGAAGTTTTGCAGTCAGATGAAACCAACAGGAAATAATAATGATCACCTGCCCCCTTAAAGTGCAGGTTCCTTGTCCCTTGCCATTATTTACAAACTTATTCTGTGATACTAATGCTAGTGCCTTCCTCGCCGTCCTGCGTCTTGGAACGTAATATTTTCCGACTGAGCCAGATTATCGTTTTTGATAGCAGTTCAGGTAGTCAATTAATAAAACAGTCCATTATTGCTTCGAAGGCCCTTCAATGACACAGCTTTTGTTAGTGATGCATAAAAACGGCGCACATTCTCATATGAGGGCATTGTTGATTCATGATGTCATGGGACCTTTTGGTCTTGTCATTGTTCGTGTGCGGGATTTTGGCTGTCCGGGTTCTGCCGCGGGATGCGCGGGATCGTGGAGACAATGCTTCGGTGTTTTTGACGCAGATTCGTACTAAAGCGGTGTGTGAATTGGCGGGATAACTTGCATGACTCTAGCGCTTCAAATAAACTTTCTGTGCGCAGGCGATTTTGAATAAAGCAGTGATGCGCAGCGATAAGATGGGGAACTTCCGTGGAATATCGATACTATTTTCAAGCTAGTAATCAATGAAATTTTGGGAATTTTGTTACTGAGATGGTTTATATTATTGTAACTATATATGCTTTGCGTGTGTGGCGCCTTATGTCTTACGAGGTATTCCAAATTGGGGGTAGGTGAGTAGGGGTCGCTAGGGAGCGAAGTCGGAAAGACACGAATTGTCACACGTCTCTGCTCTCCCCGGAGTTGCTTCCTCTCCGAGGGCTTGTTATTTTCTTTCAGGTGGAGTAATTGGCTCACTCTCTCGAATGTTCCCCTCCCCCCACGCCCTATAACTATGTTATTCCTTCCTACTATCTCTTCCTACTTAAGTTTCCTTTCTATCACCGCTGTCGTTATATCTCCATGCGCTGGAATGTGATGTTTTACATGACAGACAGTGATGGGTTTATCGCGATTGCACACGTGATTCATTGACTACAAATAAGCCCACGAAGACCTGCTCCGAATTGCAAGCCGTGACAGTCCAGACGAGCCAAAAGTCCGTCGCCCCCAGTTTTCTAACCCCACCAGCAAATTATGGACAAGGACCGTCAGGCCAAGTCCCATGCAAGAATCGCCGCACCAGCTACCGCGCGCGACGCTGCCCGCCGGCTGAGGTCCGCTCACGGTGTTACCCCATTAGCGAACGTTTAAATTTACGCCTGTCTAGAAAAAAACAGTAAATCCAAGCACCGGCATGTCAACCTTGCGGCTTAGCTCGCGGCGGAGATGCCTAAGACGGCAATATGAGAAAATGTGCGGATGTGGAAGTAGAGAGTGAGATAAAACAAAGAAATAATGGACACTTTTAAAACAGGGGATGACAATAGATCGGAGGTATACACACTCGGAGAAACTTCGCAGCTGTTGTGTGTCTTTAGCAGCGACACATCCAGGTGTGTTGCATATGGGATAAAATTGGCACAGTTGCCACGACTTTTTTAGATTTGCTTGGTCCCAAATATTTCGCAGTGACTGATAATATCACACATGATAAAAAATGAATGAAAAACTTCAAGACCATTTTTGGGAAGCAGTGACGTTCGTTGCAGTTCTTTTTAAGTTCATGACCGTTCTGCTGAATTTTTTGGGGTCCTAGTTCGCAGAAAACTCTGGTTCCCTTAAAAATGTTTCGTTTGCTGGGGAAGCATCGTGGACTAGAAAGTGTTCGAGGTTTTTTGAAACGGTGCATCTTTTGGAGGAAGAGATGCAAAGCCTCTATTGTCATTCGAGCACTACAGCCTACTCCATACAGCGTGTAGAATTTAGGAATTTCAAATTATGCACTGGGAGCTCACCCAGTTCTTAATTTGAAATCTTAATTCTTACACAAATAATGATTGTGGGGAATTTTCCTTTGAAATGGTTGAATGTAATTGAGGAGTTTTTGAGCACAATCTGATATAGGTATAATCTTTTCGTTATACTACTACTTCGAAATTTAGCGACAGGTTACCAACCTTCATAAGCGAATTGCTTATCAAGTCTAGTCATATATCCGGAAAATCACGGCATCATTAGAAAACCCTTTTTCTGCTATTGACTTGGTGGTATACTTCGTATAATGTTCAATCGTGTATTCAGATTGAGGAGCTTTAGTCTGTCGCGTGAATGTGGCAATCATGACACTGCACCAGCAGGTAAAATTTGGAGAATGTACATTTGTTACTGTTTTTGTATGGCAGCCGCTAGATTCTGCAATTTTGACAATTTAGCGATTTCAACGGTTTTAGAGCGTGGAGAAAGGGGCTAAATCCGACGGCAGCTAGGACGGCGAGTCTCTTTGGGAGATTCTTGTCTCTATCTGAGTTTGGTAGAAAGAAAATTCGTGTTGGTGGTGCAGATCGAATCAAAGTTACCAGTTCATCACGACTTAAATCTGATTGGCAGGAAAGTTTTTCACAGCGAGACGAAGCAGCTCTGTGTGCAAGGTATCAAGCGCGTATACAGGGGGGGGCAATAAAAAAAGACATTTTGTCTCCACTTTCAGATGGATTTAAGCACACTTTGCTCAATTGAGACCGAGTGTTCCCAACTTAATATTGAAGAGCACATTTCATTCTATAAGAAAATCTTCATGTTGGCCACCCACGTGGACGGCAACAGAAGAATTTGCCCTGGAAACATGGTGCACTGGTCGAGCTCAATGGGGTCTTCGAAGGATTCTGTACCATAACGACCTTTACTGGAAAGCTCGTTTCGAGGGGATTTGTATAGTGGGAGCTAACGCCTCTAGAAAAGTATCCAACATTAAATCGATTCACGAAATTGCGTAAGAGCTTCAGGCTGAAGCTCTTACGTAGACCTCCTTGAGCCTGACGACGGTGACAGATGACGTCATATTCTGAAGACGGTGAGGGCAGTGAAGGAGGGCCTGCGTTCACTTATAGAGGGACACTTAGGGAATACTCTGCTGAGGAACTCCCGTCAACGCCGGCAATCTCTGCGAAGAAAAAAAGGGCGGAAGTCCGACATAGGCAAAATGTCTTTTTTTTGCCCCCCTGTATATATAAAGGCACGCACCAGTTGCAGTAATTGCTGGTATTTTCGTACAGATTGTCCAATTTCAAGCAAAAGGCGGAACAAGCAGTTCATGTTACGCACATTCATAGCGCGCTTCCCTGCAACAATGGAGCGCTGTATTTTAGGTATGTTTTGGGAGGTGTCGCAGCAGCAGTGAGGCATTGGTTCCAAGTAGTGATGTAGAGGATAAGACGGGAACATCTTTGGTAGGGCACAGTGATTACGAGGGCAAGACTGCTAGAGGTCACTCAAATCAGTTTTCAGGCGAAGATTTCTTTGCATGATTCCTTATTTGTGTTGTTACATACCACAAAATATAACATTAGAGCTGTGACTTCAGTAATCCTAATGTGATGGAATGTTCGAAGAATACCATAACGAGTAATAGGTATATCTATTTCAACATCAAACACAATCCGACTGCTAAATCACACTGGCATTCGATGCATGGTGGTTGTTAACAGACACTACTTTAACTCCGCACTGCACTGCGCATATCAAACGGCGAGCTTCTGCAAAGATGGGCAGTTTGGATGGTCAGCTAACGATTGTAACAAGAACTCAATGTTTGCGGTTGAACAAGCCTTTTAGTGTTGCTAACCTGGAGTTTCAGTTTTACGCGCCCGCTTTAGCGCGCAGAGTGAAGTAGGATTCAAATTAAACAAAAACACTGAAAAATGAAGCGCTTAAACACGAACCTAGTGACATAGGCTTCATTTTACCGTTCCACGGGGCCGGGGGAAAAAGAAGATTGTGTTTATTACTTCATCTCCAGGTCGTCAGTGTTACCTATTCTATGGTTTCTAATTGAAATAGTTTAGAACTTCGAAAGGACTCATTACATTTTTTGTTCTGCTTCGTGATTTCGCGTGATTTCGTGAGGAATTGCAGATCAGATAAGTTATAAATATATAAATTATAATCAGTTATGAGTAATGAAGAAGAGAACATCACTTAATAGGTTTATGTTTCTATGGTTTGCTCCAAACGTTTGGGTCTTATGCAGGCGCTACTATACTATGTTTCGACTCAATAAATCAAGAGCAGTCACTACGTTACCATTATGATCTTTTGACAAAAGTTTTTATCGATACTCAGATCTACTATCGTCCTGGAGCCACACGATGTGTTCAATGAGCTAATGATTAGTCGCTTGAGCTGTACAGGCGCGGAAAGTTGTCCTATGGACGCAGTCTCCAAAGCTTCAGAAGAGTTCGGAAGTGATGAACCACAACGTCTTTGCGAGGTAGGGGGTTAAACCATTGTATTCATTGCGGAGGACGGAGAACGTTATTTTTTAGTCCAAGTTGAAATAGCGCTTTCATGGACGGCTTGCACCGTGAGTAGTTTGCATTTACAATATCAGTTTCCCGCAGTATCGTACTCTTTGTTTAGCTTTGACATATGTCTTTATGGCGACGACGGGATTACTTGTGATAATATTGATTGCAATAGTAATGGTTAATTGCGTAAGATTTATATGAGAAACAAATGAGATCTTTAAGTTGTCCAAAGATTGCCTGATACATGCCAGCTTGTTGAATTTCTGTGCTATGTATTCATTGACTTGAGATTTTTGATAACGTCATCTAGTTAGTTGTACATTGTCAGCCGCTACTATTTCACATTGCTAGTCATAGATGTTTATAAGAGTCTTCAAGGTTAACTATGTATATAACTCCTCCGAGTGCCTGGAAAGTGCCTGAAAAGTTGCTTCCCGAGAAGATTCAAGAGCAGAAACTGGCTGAAACTACTCCTATGGAGGAAAACGAAACATTCATATGCAGGTGTTGATTCATTCCGAATTCTGCGATAGCTGACCTCAATTGCCTTATCATTTGTGTATAGAAGCTGCATCTAGCTAGGTTTCAGCAATTTTGTTTCACCCGTGAGCTTAGGTTCCTTACTGATTTAAGGTTCCTCTTTGTCTTGTCTCAACTGTGCAATATTTGAGACGAAAGTGTCTGTATAGGCGTGTTTCTGCTACGATATAAATCCTGATCTTCTGACAATTATATGTCTTTATGAAGTTTCTGTTCATCTAGTTACAGAAAACACAAGCAGTGCAGTATAACGTGTAAAGATTTACCGTCACGGACACAATTTTCAAAGTACTCAGAGGAGGTAACAGGCAAAGCGATGTGTGTGCATTAACTATATTGTACATTGCTGCTGCAAATATTTCCGTCGCGGTTGCATTACTGTATATTTAATGTTGGAACTAATTTGTATCGCCATTATCAGAGGCTGCCTATTGTTGGGCTAGAAATGGGCTACAATTTTTATTGCAGGATTGCGGCAATAGCCTGGATGAAGGTGAAGATTTCACTTCTTATGGTGTACGCTATGCTTGATATTTTGCAGTGCTATTGCCAAAGATTTTATGCTGCTCTTTGCGTTGCACCTCCTATTTCCTAACATATTTTCTAGTCTACTCTGTGTTAGATACCTAAGTATCAGAATTTTGTTCTATGATAATTATTATGATTTGCCGCAGAGACATGGGGGCTCCATCTAAGTTTGGTCGTCACTAATCACCAGGATGCGCAAAGGTACTCACCCGTTGCAGGTAGCTTGCTTTAACAAGAGGATGTTACAAAATGCAGCGGGTGTAATAAAGAAAACCGGAAACGGAATAGCAGCAAAATCAAAAATAATCGAAAATTGAACACTCACCTTGCTCTCCTCGTCCCTTAATAAGGGCCTCGCCGCGCAACGGCCTCTTCCCGCTCAAGGCATTCACCGATGGCAAGGTGGTCTTAATTACCCGCGCCTACCACTAGCCTCTAGCAAGATCTACACGCGATCTTTTCCCCGCCTCCTCGTTTTCGACCTACAGCACCTTGCGCTTGATTGGTCGCCTGGTGCATCTGTCCCGCCTCCGCACCTATCCATGACAAGTCGATGTGAACTTAACCAACAGCAAGGAAATAATGTGCCCCCCAAATTTTCCGCCTTCGGCCGCGCAATCGTTATCAAATTCGCCTTGTGCTTTGAATGGGACTCCTCAAGATGTCGAGTTCGCTGAATAATTGAAGCGCGCGTCCCACAATAGGAGGACATTCAACTGCGGGGAAGAGTATGATAAGTAGTCTTTTCGAACAGCTTTTACGTTCTCTTCATTTCTGTGACAACGCGACACCGGACGGCCTTCGATCATAGAAGATAAAAGAATTGTTGAAAAATCCAACGCTATTTGCGAGAAAACTCATCGTCCAGGGAGAGAGGTAACCATGGACTAGTCGCTCATCCCCTTCGAAATATGCTGTTTCGACGGCCATACTGCGCAAGAGACATAGGTACAGGATTAAGATTTTCAGGCTTTGCGCACGAGGAGGAAAACATGTGGAAAACAAAAATCTACGCTGGCAAGACTTAACGAGATGGACCGTCAGCAGATAACGTCGTGTTCGCTTTTTTGGATGGGCTTCAAGACAGTGGTAGAGAGCTTCGTACAATTGGTACAATTCCGTAGGATTAGCTAAATAAAAGTATTGGATAGAAGAACGAGTGCATCGCGGAAAGAGGCCGCGATTCCTCGAATGTTTCAGAGATGAGCTATGTTGAAAAAAGCTGCCATTTCCTATGCTTCGGCGATACGAATGTTTTCGCTCGCTCAGAAAATGTTTTTGCATCGGCCTAGATCCGTATAAAAAGCTGACGAGAGTATATGAGACGGTTTTTCCTCCTTTTTATTTGTTCTTGCGAGAAGCTTGAGATTTTTCTGTTTTTTCATAAGATCGGTGAAATTTTTCATGGTATTTTGTTCTTGAGGGCGATTGGTGAAAAAGGGTTTTTTCCCGTTCTCTTATTGCGAAGGAAAGTGGTTTTTTCCTCTTCTCTTTTGGAAGATTGATTCCTGGTTAAAGTTATTTCTGCGATTGTTTAGACCATTCGTATATATCATTCATTTTCTGATAATATAAACGTTTTCTCAAGCCAGTTTCCAAGTCAGTGGTAAAAGCCCTCGTGGTGCAGGTGGAAGGGTGGCAGTGTGAGGCCCCCGTTTCGGAGTGGTCGCTACTATGAGAAGAAGCCGCTGCGGAACTCCAATATTTGTGAAGGAAGAAACCACCGAAACGAGGAGAGCTGTACTATCGGCAAAATGAAAGACTGTATTATGGTTTCGAAATAGAAATATAAGGAAGAACTTTTGATGATGATCAACATGATAAGACATTTTCTCATGATAAAAAATTCAGTCAGTCGAACAAACCAGCCCTTGTTGAGGACTATAGCAAACTAATGTATTCGTGGAACCAGAGCGATCAGGTGTTAGCTTATTCTCTATTTGTGCGTTGCACCACGAAGTGGTACACCTGTATTTTTTCTCATTTGCGATATAAATATGTAGCAGTCGAATATTCATGGTGGCTTTCTGTTGCAACAAACAAAATACTCGTGTTAACGATTTGAAGATAAGTCTTGTAAATTACCACTTTGGGGAAGCCTTATAGGGATTCATTTTTAAGAAAGATCCACAGATTGGGAAAAGCAGACACCACTCAGAAGGGGAAGCGCAGAAGATGCGTTGGTTGCTGCAAGGAGCTTCACGAAAATAAAGAACGAACTTTACTGCGAGTAATATGTACGAAGGGAGTAATTACTTGGTGTAGCAACCGCTAAAACACTACTGCATCGAGTGCTTCCAAAATTATCACAAGTGATGTGTATAATTGTTTCACCGATTCTATTGAAATTTGTTTTTGTTTGCATGCTTTTCTAGCACGTTGACGCCACGTACTAGAAAGAAATTTGCAATTTTTTTGTTGCAGCAGGACATGGCCGGACCATTGTGCAGTAGGAAATAATTACCGTGGCCCGTCGGCAAGCCATGATCCCATGCAACCGACTTGGGGTGGCCAACAGACAGGTAGGGTCGCCAAACGGTTATGAACTGTATAACAATATAGTTCCTGCCTATTCCAGATAGTCAGCTAATAACGAGAAGGAGCAAGTGAGGATCAAAGACTTTATTTTTTCCTTAATAACCCGACAAAATTAGAGTTGAAGGTAGCAGTGTGTCAACACCATTATTTTTGGTATCTTGCAAATGTTTATGCACTTGTATTGCTCACGACCAACGTGGGAATATGAATCAATCGTCAGTTTGAACGTATTACGCCCTTAGTTTATTGCCTTCCCTTAAAATTGCCTTGAAATAGCGCTCATGGGGAAATTTTTGAGAAGGGCTCTCGGTATTTTCATCCGATCGTACTTCTTCCAGTAATATCACTCACATCCGCTCGAAGCAACATGTTATTGAATATACAAGCACGGCTTTCATTTCATGGCTACAAATGTATGGAAGTGCGGAATGCTCCTGAAGCAGAGTGGGAAAGAGACTGAGACACGACTGCCCACATCGATGAGGTCATACAACCAAAACAAGGAGCACTATGAGAACTAGACGAGTATCGATCCTTTCAAGGGGAACCAACGTGTCAATCACGTCACCGAATTTGGCCAGGGAGGCAACCTTTGAAACAAGGATAGTTTGTTGCCGCGCGCAATCTGCAACACCATTGAAGTTCACTTCTCCGATTTGTGCACTGTTGTGAAGAGATATTGTTGTACGGAATGCTTTACGTGTAAAACATATCACACCTAATGATTCCATTGCAAGGCAGTTGACTATCACTCGGTCATTGGAAGTACAGAGCACAGTAAGGATATGCAGATAAGATTTCATAGAGCGCTTAGACAACGCTGGCAATACTTGTTGGAATTGAGAATTTGTGAGTGCGTTAGGCCGTCCACTCTCTTAGAAAATTGAACCCACTCTTCTCTTTTATGCGCCGATGCTGCTCCTACTTTTGATTAACTCCTTTACATTTATTCCGGGGTGGGGGGGGGGGCGGAAATTCTTGATTTCGTGACGCTTCTATTTTGGGATAAAGGATAAACAACAAGAGCATCACTTGAACAATCGCGCCGTCTTGAAGAACTTGAGGCGTCGATCAGGAAAACGGCGAGGGTGCAGAATCCGGCTCTCCATGCCTAAAGCGCAACTAACAATAAGACGCATTACTATCTTTTTCTTTGTAGAGACTCGCGTTCCGCTCATTTTGTACTTCACTTTTTTGGCCGACATCCCTCTCTGAGTGCCCGAGCATACTCTGGGGCAATGTGCTGCCTAAGTTTGCTTAAATACTGATGTTGTGCATGTGTCATTCCAAGTGGCACTAGCAAATACTGTGAAGTAGTTTTTCTAACAATTCTCTTACACTTTCACTGAGACCTACATTGTAATGCCGTATGTGCGGCGCTGAGCTGGTGATTGCTAAATGCTTACAAAATGAACACGTTCGTTCGATTCCCGCTCCAATGCTGGTATCAACAAAAGCTTTGCAGCCATGGAATAACCTGAATTCGACTTCAGGAAGCTGCAGGTTTCCAAAGTTTACTGAGCATTGCTTCAATGAAGCAAGAAATGGGCGTTCAACTTCAATCTGCTCTAAAGAAATTGCTAGTATACTTTGTTGATCAAACGCTTTGTGGCGTGCACTCTACAGGGTGGTCCAAAATTATGAGGACCGCGTGCGCGCGCGGTCATATCCACTTTTTTCCGAGTCGCTCCATTTTCATCTCCTTTTCTGTGCACTATGTGAGAGGGTACAATGTCTTCTTCCTAGAAACCAAATTTCATGCAGTTCTCAAAACTAGTGAAATAACAACACCTCCTTACGTCAGTCCTCAAATTGAACTCACTAGGGCTCTGGCACGTTACATCTAGCGGCAGTCTAACGTATCAGGGAAGCTCTTATGGGCAACAGTTCAACTCTTCAATAAGTTTGGAACCACCACAGATGGAAAATTCGGAGACTCGAAAGTTACAGTTACCACCAGGACAATTATCAGATGCAGAAACTAGCTCTCCCCTTGTCGACTTTCGTACTCCCAAAATGAAAAAATCGATGTGAAAACCCAGCCAGACACTCCACATCTGTAGTGGATAGAAAGCCACTTGAGTACCATACTTGGGACTTTTACAGGACCGAGCACCCAAGAATAGAAGCAAAAATCTCTAAAAGCGATTTTTCGAGTTCGTTGCTTTCGAAGAATTGTTACAATGGAACCTTCCACCTAATAGCTCTAGATTTCTGTATTTCACACCCTGGATGCAAGCGCAAATAATGCCCCACAAAACTTGATTCCCTGAAGAAAGCAGAGCAGAAGGCCTGGAAACATTTGGACACGCCTCAGTTGCGTGCCACCGCACGCGCCATCCCCTTCATCTGAAGGCTCGTGTAAACGGGGCAAGGTGGCAGATCTCAATTCTATTCTGGAATTACTTTGAGATAAGAGTTACAAACACTTCCCTGTAGTTTGTTTGTTCCATCAAGCTACTATGCGTTTTTAACGACACAATGTCTTGGTCCTCATAATTTTGGACCACCCTGTACACCTGACTCTGAAGGACATGCAACAGAATGAACATGAGAGGATTCGTAAGACATTATGAAACGCTCAGTGTTGATCAAAGATCGGTTCATCTGACAGTCTTTGGACGAAAACGCTGGTAGAACAATTCATGTATTGCTCCAAAGACTCGAGAATATTGAGAGAATTGCAAAGAAATCTACAATACAAATGGGAGTTCCCTAAAATAGGTATTGCTGCATCTCACTGCGACTTGATTGACATTTATGCTATGGTTTTCGTTAAAGGCGAACCCCGGGATTAAACTGTAGCTATGATCGCTTCGTAGTTTTTAACTTACGAACGAACTAAACGTGGAAAGGAAAGCAAGAGAAACTTTGGGAACGCTGAAGTTAAGGTTTAACCTCCAAAAGGTCGGATGTGGTACGATGGCGAGACAGGGCGATCAAAGAAGACAAAATACGCGAGAGAGCACGTCGTTTGAGAGAGCACGCTGATCTCACCCTCGCGGTGGGTGGGAAGCGTTGCGACGGGGTCGTTGGTTGCAGGCCCGTACGTATTAGCGCCTTATCCGCGCAATTTTGAGAAGAAGCTGGAGTGATCTGAACAGGTGCGGACTTTACAATTTCCCTCGCGGTTTAATACTAATCGGGCTAATCCCGGGGTTTGCCTTCAAAGATCATCAAGGTCCACAGAGCAGCCTTCACTGAAGAAAAGTTTACTCCGTGTTGCTCATGCCTGATGAGCAACACGGAGTAAACCCTTTTTCATTGAAGGTGTGGTAACGAATAAAGAATAGTCCTAGAAGAAGGGGTTATGCATAGGTACATATTCAACTTAAAATGAGTGTTGGAAAAGCAAGTCGATGCCCGCCTGCTGATGATGATTGTGATCTGACCGTTCAAAACCCGCAGGTATTATGAGTATGAAGTTGTTTATCGATACGACTCGAGATAAGAACAATACCGTGTGCGCTCACTGAGGCATACGTGCACCATTTGCCTACTTTCCTCCATGCCAGCTAGTCCTTATATCAAAAAAGTACAGGCAACACGCATAAAAAAGGTAATGTGTCCAACTTCAACTGCCATATGAAAAAAGGTAACTTCGAATTTCTCAATAAGATTTGTCAATTCCACATATGTAATATATGACATTGCCGTGTACGTAATATGTCACAGGTAAAGCGTTAGCGCTCTCCAAGTCGTAGGTATAATGTTTTGTTTTCTTTTGTTTTCTATTATGACAAGGACTCGCAGTACAAAGTTTTATTGTAAGTTCCTACTGTCTCTCACACTTTCCTGTTTAAGAACACATTTTTGAGTAACCGCGAACATGATATTTTATTAATAAACCTGATTGGTCCCCGGCAACCGCCAGAACCTCCCTTCCCTGCGTAAGCTTTGCGTTCCTCCTCCTCTCCTTACTCCCCCTCCTCCCTCCACTGCTCTCCGCCACTGCAGCACCATGTGAATGACCGAGAAGTGTGCTAAGTAGGTGTTTATATAGCCGTTGTTTGTTATCACAATCATGCCATTGCAAAACATTGATAGGGCAAGCCCTGCGAGCTACCCATTTGTTAGCGGCCTGTTTACTCCATTGGCCGCCTTATCACTCCATTTTGTGGACGTGCAGACAGACGTACAGCCCTTATGAACAACAGTTCAACTCTTCAATAAGTTTGGAACCACCACAGATGGAAAATTCGGAGGACTCGAAAGTTACAGTTACCACCAGGATAATTATCAGATGCAGAAACTAGGTCTCCCCTTGTCGACTTTCGTACTCCCAAAATGAAAAAATTGATGTGAAAACCCAGCCAGACACTCTAAAGACTCCACATCTGTAGTGGATAGAAAGCCACACGAGTAGTCTACTTGGGACTTCTTACAGGACCGAGCACCCAAGAATAAAGCAAAAATCCTCCAAAAAGCGATTTTTCGAGTTCGTTGCTTTCGAAGAATTGTTACAATGGAACCATCCACCTAATAGCTCTAGATTTCTGTATTTCACACCCTGGATGCAAGCGCAAATAAATGCAACACAAAAGTTTGATTCCCTGAAGAAGGCAGAGCAGAAGGCCTGGAAACATTTGGACACGCCTTAGTTGCGTGCCACCGCACGCGCCATCCCCCTCATCCGAAGGCTCGTGTTAACGGGGGAAGTGGCAGATCTCAATTCTGGAATTACTTTGAGGTAAGAGTTACATATAATTCCCTGAAGCTGGTTCGTTCCATTAAGCTACTATGCATTTTTTTAACTTCGTAAAGTCTTGGTCTTCATAATTTTGGACCACCCTGTGTGCTGACAACAGCTTATCCACACAACTTCTATCAAGTGCACGTCACAAAGAAAACGTAATGTAAAAACTTGCCCCAACCATCGAATATCGAGTAGAACCAGAGCCCAGCAGCACCCCCATTCCTTCCTACGCCGGCTAGACACAGTAACGAACGCAAACTTCAAGCTTGCGCAATGATGGGGTACGCAACCGGTAGATCGTAAAAAGATTTGATGCCCGCCGTAGGCACCACCCGACCTGACATACGCATATGCCTAATGGTAAGATGGAAGAGCATGCATTTCGAGGTTCGGCACGTTTATGGCTGTACACCGTCCACATCCAGTGAAACTCATCAGCACAGAATAATGGCAAAAGCCTACAACAGTGCCGAGAAATTGAGGCGAAAGAATAATATAAAGGCTTCAACGTTAGTCAAACACATATCAAGTAGAATAAGAATCGTCGAGTCAGCACATATTTGTTCATGACTTAACGAAAAATGATTTGGAGGCAATTTACCACTTGAAGTCGACCATTTTTGCGAATGCTTTTTCTACTACCAGATTGGTCCCCCGGCAACCACCGGGACCTCCTTACCTGCGTAAGCTTTACTCCTTCCAATGTGCTCCCATCCACTGGTGACATGGACACCTCGTGGAGGTGGCACGCATGCACAAAAAAGTGTCTTATATAGTAGAAGGCATTACCGTAATCGTGACATGACCTTAGAATGATATTAATTGGACCTCAGGTCTTTTGGCGGTTAGCTCCCCTCGCCCTTCTCCATCTTATCCTATTCCCTCTACTGCTCTCCAGCTGCTATTGCAGCATCATGTGGAATGAATGAGACCATGCTCAGTAGGTGTTTATATAGCCGTTGGGGTGTTATCACATTGATAGCACTGCAAAACATTGATTGCTAAAAGTCATATACTCGATATCGGTGAGTTGGGGTGGGCGTGTCACCGGAAGTGACGTGCACTTGATAGAAACTATGTGGATAAGCTGCTTCCAACATACATCGCTGGATATCAGCAAAGCATGCTGGCAACAGCTTATCCACGCAACTTCTATCAAGTGCACGTCACTTCCGGTGACACACCCACCCCAACTTTCGGATATCGACTGTACATACATACACACATACAGACATACAAACCGACACACAAAGTTAGCGCTTTATAAAATAGAAGGATAGTGTCGGTAGTGACTTGGAGAGAAGCTCAGACAGAACAAAGCCTCTTTTAAAGAATTGGGAGCAGTGTTTTTTGCTCCCGAATCTTCCTCATTCGCTGCAGATAAGAACGGCTATCGGATGATGGGGATTCAGTGCACATGTAACCTTTGCGAAGGCGTAGGAGTAATGAATTTAGGGGCACACACGCAGAGTCATGTTTACTGCGCTACTTCTGCGCACACCACAGCAGAAGCGTTCTCAACAACCCCGGGAAAGAGGGGTTCACCAGCAAACAACCCAACTTACATACTAGTGGCAGGCTAGCTTCATTAGGTGTGGAGCTGCTAGCCTTGACCTGTGTAATAACAACAGCCAGATATGAACTAGTGCAATACCACGTAAACATAAACACACAAGAAATATACAAGCAATCATGCATAATTATCAATCGTGTGCTCAGGTTCTTCCTGGGCTCCATGTGCTCGACTTATCCTAGTCGCGCTGTTTGGAGGGCTACTCCCAGACGGGGTAGGGGAAGGACACGACCGGCTTTGGGATGTGACAGGCGCTCCGCCAACATGGACTACGGAGCGACGTGCCCCTTCGCCTTAGGCTGGCCTCATCGCGTTACCCGGTGAACAGCAACCTGTCACCACTAACCATCCACTACGAGCACCGACACGCGGTCAGTGACCGTAGGCGATAATAAGTGGCTCGTCCGCAAGGGGCGTGGCCAACGCCATCGCATGCGCGACATAAGAAGTTTCTATAATAATTGTTACCGCTAGTCTTGCAACAACCGAGACATGTCATTGTTTACGAAGCTTTGATGATATTTACAACATGAGGATGATAAGCAGCCCCAAGTTGTAAATATCATCAAAGCGTAAACGTCCATAAATGTCCATCATTCTGTAATTATCAATTAATACGAATTGTATCAACTATTCAAAGTTTGTTGTAGATTAGATTGGTTTTTAGAAAATGGTGGACATTATGGGTATTGAAGAGCTGCGGGAAATTGCTGCTTTATCGCCAGCACTATAGTAATCTTCCATTAGGGCAGCGATTACGATAGATTCGGAGAGGTTTAGAGGGGACGTGGGGGTCTCAATAGTACGCCAATGGCGAAAAAAGCAAAGAAATCCGTCAAAAATAAGCAAAATAGTACCCCTTTGATTGCCCTTTCATTTTCGACCATGGATGAGCGACGGTAAAGAATGACGTTGTTCGGACGTGTTAACCCCGATAGCCGCCATCATGCCAACAAGCATAGTGTTTTGATTGATAAGGCATTACATGGGCAAGTTGGAAGATACAGCCGATAAAACCTTCGCCCCCTTTCGGGGGCGGAGTGCTTCGGAAACCTTGGCAGCCAAGTAACTGCTTCGTGTGGCGCATATACTCCCCCGATGCGCCCGTTTCTTATTGTAATGGCTTCCTTTAAAAGATGGTCAGATCCATTGAAGGCATGCACGCTGCTTAACACGTTGACGACCGCGCTATTTTTCGCTGTCTGGCGTGTGGGACCGCGCGCATTATTTTGACCGCGCGAGTGTGACATGGCATCATGTCAAACGGTCCCACGAGAACTCCTTTTTCTCAGGAAGTGTGTATTTGTTATCTTTCTTGTGTGGTAGGTCTCCGATTATGCGATTTTGGCCATTTTAGCGATTCCTGTGATTTGATCATTATTCAAACATTTTTAGAAAAACTCGATAGCCCATCAACCGAAGCTTCTTTCCAGGGACCACGCCTTTTGTAACAATGCCTAAGTATGGCGCATACATCACGTAAATAAGTTACCTAAAATGTTTGAAAACCAGCTTAAAAAAGACTGTGACATGACATCATGTCACACGGTCCCACGTGGCCGAAAGAGTGTGGTATGACATCATACCACACGGTCGTCAACGTGTTAATAACAAAACTCGACCTACGTCCTACATCGATGACGAGCGGAGCCAAACGGGTACACTTTTGAGATATATTTTTTACTTATCTTTATTCCTACCTTTACTATTGTTTGCAATCAATGTATTATAATATTTCTGAGCGCCAATCGTAAACAATAGCTTAGCAAATGAATACATAAATAAATGAAATACTGAGAGAATTCGAAAATTTGCTGGAAGAGTAAAGAATGCTGAATTTGACTGCAGTTGAAGGAAAGCTCCGATACTTCGTCATTACCGTGCATTCAGCTCAACCACTTTGACTATAGCGATAGCCTTTGAGAACGACTGAAGCGCTAATTGTGGTATGATACTTGTGATCTGTCCATTTATGGGTTCACCTAACCGAACATGGCCTTGGCCGAAGGCAGATTTGTAAATTATACTGAGCTGCTAATTCTGCTGAACAATGAACAAATCTTTCAGGAAATTGCAGAGCTGGCCGAAAAGAAGAAATATGTTGTTTCGATTACAAAAGTCGGAGAAAAGGAGAATTACAATGTGAAGTTTAAATCGGCAAGTATCCACACATTCTTCATTTTCTGATCACTTTAGTCGCACCAGAGCATTGTAGGACCAGCCTCCATTCACAAATGGTGTGATGACGCTCAACATTGACATGGCCGGAGATTATCCGTTTCGACCTCCAAGTGTGCGCTTTGCACATAACGTAGGTCGTTTTCAAGTTTCATCATACCACACAATGATAACATTACAAATCCGCAAAAACATTTCTCGAACACATTTTTTACAATAGCGAGAGGAGTACACCACAATTACCTCACTAATCAACCCTGTTACTGAGTAATCCACCTAAAAAGTCCATTCATGCCGAGGAGGTTTTAAGTGTCGCGATTGAGATAGGCTCCATGAAAAGGCCTATTTTGTGTGGTGTTCAGGATAGTATGGTGGCGCACTTTTGGAACTTGTATGGAAACAATCAATCTTCTCACAAGGGAAGAGCTTGCCATGAAATTTTGAATGGAGAACTGGGTAAATTGATAAGTCAACAATGACAGTTATGCGGATGGAGACCAAAACTGCTGCTTGAACTCCAAGCAAGATGTGAATGGTCCTATGGGGATTTGTTCACTGGGGTGTATACTGGCTTACTTTTTGCTGCATTCCTTACCAACTTTTCTGCTCACAACCTGATTGGAAAATTTATCCACATGATTGATACACTCGGCTGTTTCGATATACTCAAGCAGGAATTAAGATTAAATCGCAACCCCGTGCCTTCAGGATTTCTGTGCATTTCTGAACGAACCTGACTTTGAGGTCACACAAAGTTAATGCCTCTTTCCTCGAGTCGATATTTCAGTAAATACACAAAAGTGTGCAGCGATGAAAGACAGTGCATAGATGACAAGATGAGGCGTCCATTAACATTATTTTGCAGGATTTTTTTTGATTTATTTTGCAGGATTTTTTTTGATTAATTAATTGAATTAATTTGCTCTGTTTTGAGGGGGTCGTGCCAGGATCTCGATTTCGTACTTCTGCGACCACGTACTCGACACGATTTTCACCCTGTTCTTGACCCTACCGACTCAGGTTATCCGAAGTCCCATGGGAAGTTGAAACCTTCCATAGTATCACACTAGCCGCTCGTGAAGCGAACTAGATCAGGTTAGTCCAAGCACAACCATTGCTTTGGTCTTCCTTTCCAATGACGTAGGAACCGTAGACACACCAGATTTTTTTGAAGGGACAGAAGTTCTGACTTGTGAATAAGTAAACTGGCTAGCTTTGATGGTGTCAAAGTACTTCTCTCTGCCAAGTAAGGGTGTGGAAGCCAAATGCTTGGCTCACTTCAAAATAGTTTGGCAATGGTGGGCATTTCACTTACTGACTTCCTTTTCGTTTTTGTAGTAATAGTAATCTGGATTGAGCTAAATTTCGACTTCTGATAGAATGGTAATGAAAGCTCGGCTAGTACAGTGACAGCCACCGATGGTTGGCAAAATTCGTCTTGAATAAGGAAAAGACCGCTGAAGGTTAACTGTTGGGAGTATAGTTGTCAAGAATGGGAAGTTATTTATATTGCTGCTGTCATTTAGTTAACTCAATTTTGTCTAAATTTGGAAGCCACGAGTCAGGATTAGGTGACCATAGAAGGCCTTTCCATCACTAATATTTCCAGGAATGCGCTCAGAGGGGTGATGCCACACTCCTGACTCGAGATTGCGCGCCGTCAAGGCCTCTGGCCTACTACTTACAGCGATGGGTTCGTTTCATCAGCTGGTCCCGCCCACCGCGGGATGTGGTGCGTGGCTGGCCTAACGTGTGAGATCAGCTAGGTTGATTGCCGTATCAACCGATGGAAACGGCTGGCATATCCGGAAAACTCGTTTGGACGTGGCTCTCCCCCGAGCAAGCCTCCTTCACTGCTAGAAGGAAGGGGTTTCGATTTCGGTCTTGTCGACGGTTTCTTTGCGTTTTTTCTTCACTGTCGTTCCACCTCCCATCTCTACACTCAATTTCAGGCGCCATAATGCCCAAACACGAGCCTGACTTTTGCCTTTAAGTGTGCGGGCGATAGTCGTGTGTGAAGTGCGGTTTGGATCAAATACAAAGTCGTATGTCGTCCAAGAAACCAAACCTTCCATCCCGTCGTAGTTGCCATTTTTATGACGGGGATTCGCGAGAGATGTCTCATTCAAGTTGCTTGTATTGCTTCTCAGAGTTGAAATTCACTATATTACTGCACGGTTTTTTACAGCTCTATCACCCGAATGTCGAACGCGGTGGTGATCTGTGTATTCCAATACTGAGTTTGGACATGAACGCCAGCACAACGACCCGAGCAGACACGTTTGAGTCTGCAGGTGTGTCAGATATATGAAGTAGCCTAAGGAAGAGAAATTGTGGTTGATGTGCATACTACGGCTGGAACGTGTAAAGTGTGGGTTTGATGTCTACTACGGTTTGCGTGTAGAGGTCCCAATTTAGTCGCAGCTTTATTAAAAAAAGCGATGGCGGGAATGGTGGAGCCAACCGGCTCAAAGACGAACAAGTACAATAATAATTTGAACTGATTGACTAGCCTCCTTTTATATGGCGGAGGCGGGGCTAATGGATTGTAGATCGAAAAGGCAACATGTTATCGAATATTGGCGGTCAAGCCGCCCAAAAGTGCATCGAAGACGGTATTGATTGAGTAACGGCAACGGCTAACAATACGAATACTGGAGTGAGTAACAAAGAAACAACAAAAAAACATCAATATCATCTACACGCCCCTCCTTGGGGAAGCTGGCTCCGACAGCTTACTTTGATTTCTTTCCTTTCTGCTTCATCAGGTGAGCATGGCGGCTGCGTTCGGCTTTCACGTCGCGAACATACATCACGTGCGGCTTCGATATCTTTTGCTTCTTCTTCGGTGGCTGGTCCTTGGTTGTCTGCTTCGGGTCCTTGCTTTGCTCCTCTACGTCGGTCACGTCTCGTTTCTCTCTTTTGGAAGGGAAGAAGATCGGCAGTGAAATCGTACTCATGGCGAATTTCCTCACTTGGTTCAGGAACACCGCTATCTGCCAGGGGTGAAACCTATCATCGCCCCGTCGTGGGCTTACTCCAAGGCTCGTGGCTGGGTGCCCCAGTGGCACCATGTTGTCGATGGTTCCATACGCATCAACGACACGTGCATCGAATCCTCGGGCTGGTCCTGTGAGTACCTCGACCACCTCAGCGCACACCTTTTTCACTGCGTGCCACATTTCGCTACGTCTCTCCTCGTACGGTGGCGGGTACATATCTAGAGTTCCCCCACATTGCAAATGACGCTCCAGCGCATGCATAACGTGGTTGAGATGAACGGTGGCCGGCATATCATTAGGCCAAACAAGTACCACGGCGGCAGAGATCGAACGAGCATTTAGTTCCGCTGCTAGTCCGTCCAACGTCGAATATACTGTGATGCTGACTTTATCATTTTCCTCGAGCTCCTTCTCGGCCCGGATGAACGGCAGTGGCAGAGCGACAATGGTGGGGTTCGCCGGCGAGTCATCGTATTCTCTCGGTATCTGATCAAGACGTTCGACTGCCTGCGCATAATACGACTCGATGTGGTATCCGGGGAAAGCCGGAAACAGGGGAGGATGAATGATGCGTTTCCCTTGAGCACTTCTCAATGCCGTGCTGAAGGCATAACAACTCGAGCGATGCGCGGCGATCGCATGAGCCAGCCCCAAGACTGTCAGGTGCTTTGAGTCCTTGTTCAGGAGCTCTTCCTCCTTGCGTCGATCTCCCCAAAACGGATCGAGCACGATGGACGCGACGTTGGCCAATTCGAACATGTTGTTGACCGGCTTTGATCTTGCGAGGTCCGAACGCAAACTTGGCAGAGCAGTCTGAGCCTTGGTGCGGAAGATGTTGCATGTGCACGGATGGAAGAGATGCAGCGGATCTTCCTGTGGAGGCCCGACGTCGACTCTGAAACAAGCCTTTTTACAATGAATTCCATTATGTTTCTTTGGTCTCCCCCTTTTCCTTCTTTGTCTAGTAGTTTGTACTGGCTCATCATCCAGTCCTACAGGCAATCTTTTAAGGAAATCAAACTGCACCTTTAGCGGCTCAGCGTTACCGGCTAAAGAGGTAATGAGAGCGCTGTTGTCGCTGACTTCTATTATTCTGAATGGGCCGTTCCATTCATTAGCGAGCTTTGGATGAGTTGACGCAGCCTTTTCCATGGGGACGCGCATGTATACTCTCTCCCCTACGGCGAAAGGTCGTTCCACGACCTTCTTAGATTTGTCGTAGTACTTTTTCATGCGCTCACGAGCTTTCTGATTTTGGACTCGCGCAAAATCTCGGACTACTTTCAAGCCCGTCACTAATTCATTTATATAGGAGTCCATGTCCACCATGTATTCACTTACACCATTCCCCGGTACTGAGTTCCATGGGATCTTGCAGTCAAACCCATGTAACAAAAAGAACGGTGATTCGCCAGTAGCTTCATGGACAGTGGAATTGTATGCGATCATACAATGTGGTAGGAGTTTATCCCATTCCATGGGGAGATCTACCTTTTTTCTTAGTAACCCTATAATACTCTTATTGAACCTTTCGGTCAGTCCGTTCTCACGTGGGTTGTATCCTTTAGTAAGTAATCTGCCGGATTCCCATCAGACGTGTAAGTTCGACCATTAATTTATTGTCAAATTCGCCGCCTTGATCTGACAATATGCATTCTGGGATACGGCAGCCATCTGCCATCCAGCGCTCGAACAGTGTGCGCGCCACAATTTCAGCTGCTTTTGATGGCAATGGGTACGCTCCTCCGTACTTGGTGAAGTGGTCTATGACGCTCAAAATGTAGCGATTACCGCTAGTTGTCTGACCCATTTCAAGTATGTCGATCCCTACCAATTCGAACGGTTTCGTCGTTGCAATTGGTTTGAGTGGAGGAGTGATTCCACACTTTTGATTGAACAAAGCACATTTCTTGCATTCCTCTGACCAGAGAAGAACATCCCTTTTCATTGACTCCCAGAATACGCGTTTCTTCAAAGTTTTCAATACTTTCTGCGGACCGAAATGTCCTGCTAGTAATGAGGCATGCGCATCTAGGAAAACTCTCTTCCTGTGAGCTTGAGGGACCACTTTCCTGAAGCATGTATTATCGATAAAGGTGAGATAGCCATCGTGCATGGCGAAGTCCGCCACCTTGTATTTCCGAACTTGATTTGGAAATACTACATCTTTCGTGAGTTTGTTGTGTTCGAGATTTTCAATGATCTCTGCGTAAACTTTGTCCTGACGCAATTCCTGCGTCCAAGGCGGTTCATCCGTCATGGCAGCGACGATATTTGCATTGGGCAATGCTTCTGCATATGCTATGAGAGGGTTATCGTCCACTGGACCGCGACTCAGGGCATCGGCTACTTTATTAGCTGCTCCTCTGAGATATACTATTTTGATGTTGTACTTTTGAATCTCTAATGCCCATCGGAGAATCCTAGATGAGACATTAGTTCTCGTAAAGAGTGCCAGCAATGGCTGGTGGTCTGTAAAGATCTCCGTTCTCAGCCCATAGATGAACATGTGAAATTTTCTTAGGGCAAATACCACAGATAAAGCTTCGAGGTCTGTTATGTGGTAATTTTTTTCACTCTTAGACAGACTTTTTGACGCGAAAAATATAGGATGCAAGAATCCATCTTCGCCCTCTTGACTAAGCACCGCACCTAGTCCAGAGTAGCTTGCGTCTGTGTGGATCTTGAACGGCCTCTTGCCGGCTCTTGCTGCATCGATATCTGGCTGTGCAAGAACGGGAGCTTGTGTGATAATTCGCTTCAATTCAGAGAAGGCCTCGCGTCTTGACTGCGTCCACGTGTAGGACTGCTTTTCGGATGTCATTTCGTGCAGTGGTCCAGCGATTTTCGAGAATCCCAGCACAAATTTTCGATAATAGGAACACATTCCAAGGAAGGTACGCATATCGGATCTAGTCTGAGGCTCCGGATAATTCACGATGGCAGCCACCTTCCGAGGATCCATGTGAAGTCCGTCTTGATCAATGACGTGGCCAAGGAACTCCACGGTGTTCTCCACCAAAACACATTTTCGAGGATTCAGTTTGAGATGCGCCTCTCGTAGCGCGCACAGAACCTCTCCCAATACTTGGAGGTGCTTGTCGAAAGTACTAGTTGCCACCATGATATCGTCAAGATAACAGAAGACTTCGTCATTCAGCAGATGGCCCAGGACTAGATGCATCAGCCGTTGGAAGACTGCTGGTGATGAGGCTAGACCAAACGGAAGTACTTTGAACTGGAAGAGTCCTTCCGTTGTGATAAAAGCGCTTTTTTCTTTAGCCTCTCTGGTAAGTTTTATTTGCCAGTATCCGGAGGCAAGATCGAGCGTGGAAAAGTATCGTTTGCCTTTGAGGTCTTGCAAAATGGTATCTATGGTAGGTAGCGGATAGTTATGTATCCTCGTGACCTGATTAAGCTTTCTGTAATCCACACATAGTCTTAATGATCCATCCTTTTTCTGGACAAGAACTATGGGTGAGGCCCAGTTGGATTCACTACGCTCGATAATATTCCGCTCCTGCAAATCTGCTAAGATCTTGCGCAGTTCCAGCCGCGTTCCTAGCGGTACTGGTCGCGCTTTTTGACGAATTGGGGATGCCGTATCCGTCTC
The DNA here is from genome assembly GCA_036418205.1 of Ostertagia ostertagi. Classification (NCBI taxonomy): domain Eukaryota; kingdom Metazoa; phylum Nematoda; class Chromadorea; order Rhabditida; family Trichostrongylidae; genus Ostertagia; species Ostertagia ostertagi. The sequence continues at coordinate 30,957 of MU883009.1, forward strand.
TATATCATGCTCTACCAAATCAGTTTGAGACAATTCTTGATCTGAGACTGCAAAAACATCGCTGAATTGTTCTATCAGGTCTCTCAGAGGCTTGTAGTATTCCATATTTTCTTTCCTTTGGCAGAGTAATTCCCAAAGTTGTTGATCCCGTTCAGGGACACTACGACAAGTGCGTTCCAGCATGTTAGTGTGTTCCGCTGGTGGTCGTTCCACAATGGAGCTCGTGTCCCAGCTCCCTACTTCTTCTCCTGCACGGAAGACTTTAGGTTGATCCAGTGTGTTAGTCACTGGTATCTCAATTACAGGTTTGCTGCTGCAACACACGGTATCAGGAATAACATCGCAATGCGACCATAACATCCGATCCGTTCCCGGCTTTGGCATGGAAATAGCTACAGCTCTTGTTTCTCCTGGACGAATGTATACTCGCCGAACTACTGTAGCTGGACGAGTCGAAGAGTTTCCAGTTCGTAATCTTCCGTTCTTATTCAAACTTTGTCCCCATGCTTTGTCTCGCCCTCGTTGAGACTCGTGATCTTCTTTAAGCACCAAGTTGAATTTCTTCAGTGCGTTGGTTCCGAAGACTATCATGTTATCATCTGACTTCCTTACCAACATTGCTACCCTTTGGGGCTGTGTGCTTCTAGCCTTTACTGTGAGGCGTATTGCCCCTTTGAAGGTCATTTTGTTTCCGGAGGCGTCATAGATTCTCCTATTCTTGGGCATTGGTATTTCTTCTATGTCTCCATCTATGTCAAATCCTGCTTCCTGCGCCTCATTTAGTACCCTGAGTGGCATAATACTAACTTGAGATCCTGTGTCCAGTAGCGCCAGCTTTGACATGCCCAGGAGATTTACTTTAGCGATGGTTTGTTGCCCGAACAGTTCACTTTCAACCATCGACTTCGCCTGAATTTCCTTGCAATTCCAACGGTTCAATGTTGTGGTGAAGGTCTTGGTTCCATTGCCTTCCTTCGTTAGCCTCTGGGGAGCATTATTTGGATTTGGAAGTTCCGAATTACTAGACGGCAGTCTTTGAACTATTTGAGATTGCCTGTTCCTGGCTCCAATCTGAACTGTTCCAGATAGTTTGCCTCGAGATCTGTGAGCTTTCCAGCAGTCTCTTCGGAAGTGACCTTGTTTCTTGCAAAATGAGCAAGTTTTTGCTTCACTATCTTCGCCATGCTGTTTCTCCTCACTGTCTTCCCTTCTGCCCGAGGGGTTGTCAGACTTAATGCGATCTAGCGGGTCGCTTCGGCCTATATTCATTCGACTATCATGACCTGATCTGACAGCAAATCGCACGGCATTAGCCACTTGACGGCTCCTCTCTATGCTTTGTGCAAGGCTCTTGAGCTTTTCATAGGCTTCGTCCTGTTGTGCCTGTTCTAAGGTGTTGAACAGTTGAATATATTCCTTCCATTCTGTGAGCTGTGTGATCAGCTCTCCTGCGCGAATCATGGATAGCTCCTTATCGCTCGCGTCCGGATAAACTCTGCGAGTCAGCTCCTCCAATTCGACGCAGTAATCTATCACTGACGACCGCTTCCGAAGCTGCTTCAACTTGATGTATGCTTCAGTACGTTGCGCGGATTCAGTTTCCTTCAGTTTACCTCTCAAAGCTTCCAGAAAAGCAATGTAGCTCCCCTCTCGACAGTTACGGGGCAAGGTTTCCATCACCGATTTTGGATATCCTTGCAATTTTGAGCATAAGAGGTGAATAAGCATGTCATCTTGTAACCCTAGCCTCCCATATTTCATTTGAAATGAGTTCACAAAATTTTCAAACCCTTTTCCTTGGGGATGGGAGAAAGGTTGCACATCCGGTAAAGCCATAGCCGCTAAAGTTGCACCTACACCTAGTTCTGGTAACATTTGAGTTGAAGATGAAAACACACCTTGGCTGGTCGGCACTGGTGCGGTCTCTGGCCTCTCTCTGCATCTCGACTGCTGCAAAAACATATTATTAGCCACATCAACGTCTGCATGCAGAGATATCGGAACAAAACTTTTGTAAGTTGTTGGTTTCGTGGAGTAGAACTGACCTTGCTCCGCCTCAGCTAAGTTGAATCGCGTGAGCTCTGGAGTCGCCGTTAGCTCTCCTTCTCGCACCTGCCTCATAACGGTTCTGAACGTGGTGCTGGCACTTGTGCCTGGTCTGTCTACGTCCATCGGCTGCTCTCTCTGAAACAGCAGCTTATTATCAACGTCTTGATGGTCCCTTTTGCAGGAGTGACCTTTTGTACTGTGATTTGACAAGTCTGAACTAGGTCCATCAAAATCTTTGTGCTTGCCAATATAGCTTTTTACTGTATCGACGACTTCTGTAGAAGTCACATCGAGTAACCGCGCTAATTCTCGCAAACAGTGATCATCATGTCGCGCTTGCGCGTATAGCTCATTTTGCTCAGTAATCAATTGATCCCAATTGTAGTGCTCCAATTGCAAAATCTTGTCTACAAATTGGTCAATTCTCGGAACCTCTCTATTCATTATTTCGCAAGTACTATGAGAAAGTTCCAGAATCGCTTGAGCTACTTCTTCGCGGTTTTTGCTAGCCGCTCTTGTGTTATTTCCACTTCCGAGCTTCTGTTGCACCCGGTCTGGAAGTGTATGCAGCGTCTGTACCTCTGAATAAATGATTGATAATGAGGCTTTTACCTGCACTGCCTGCTGTGTCAACTTCTGCACTTGTTCCATTAACGATGACACTTGTGCTTGGAGTTGTGTCACACGAGCCTCCTCACTAGACTCCAAAGAGAGCATCTTCTCGACTTCTTTATCAAAGTCACTATCAGCCATTTCTGAAAGTGTATACGATTATATGCTCCGCACCCTGATCACAACTCACGAAATTGTGCCGAATATGACGAGACAAAACGGAATTCTACCAGCGAATACGTTACTAGATTCCTGATTTCTAACGTGTTTGGTTGATTTCTCAATGTCTTTTGAGACAGCACCAGAGTAGCTACGTAGGTTCACCGCTACGCTTCAGCTTTTCGGTCCTCGCCGACCTCTCAGTGCATCCGTTTGTCTGTCTGTCTTTGGCAAGCTGCCCGTAAGCGTTCCGCTACCTAAGCTTGCAATTCCGAGCTGCTCCACCAGCTCTGCAGTAAGCTTCAAGGCCTGGTGCAAAAAAAAATTTGCGCAGAGTTCTGCCTTGTAAAACTGCTTACCCGCCCACTAAGTATGACGAGTGGATGCTATTCCACTCACTTAGTGGTGCTACCCCACGGCAGCTATTCAGCTCCACCGCGACAAGCGGCTCTTGAGCTGATTGCACTATAAGGAAGTGAGAGGGGAACTCTCCTTCCAAGTGCTGTAGTTAGAGGGGTATTGATTTTGTCTAGCGCCCTATCCTCAGCGTGCGACCAAGTTCCTAAAACTCGGCCCCCATGTGGGTTTGATGTCTACTACGGTTTGCGTGTAGAGGTCCCAATTTAGTCGCAGCTTTATTAAAAAAAAGCGATGGCGGGAATGGTGGAGCCAACCGGCTCAAAGACGAACAAGTACAATAATAATTCGAACTGATTGACTAGCCTCCTTTTATATGGCGGAGGCGGGGCTAATGGATTGTAGATCGAAAAGGCAACATGTTATCGAATATTGGCGGTCAAGCCGCCCAAAAGTGCATCGAAGACGGTATTGATTGAGTAACGGCAACGGCTAACAATACGAATACTGGAGTGAGTAACAAAGAAACAACAAAAAAACATCAATATCATCTACACGCCCCTCCTTGGGGAAGCTGGCTCCGACAGCTTACTTTGATTTCTTTCCTTTCT
>MU883010.1:0-16585 GCA_036418205.1 Ostertagia ostertagi
GAACCTCGGGAAGGAGGATCACATTGAACTGGCTGAGCTACAAGGGAGGTCTTTCAGGACATGGAGCGCTTTTTCGAAATGGTTTTCTGCATGTTGTAGGGGCTCATGCGAGGAACACAGAACCATGATCCATTTTTCCTGAACGCCTCCAGGAATGTCAAAACAGTGGTGAAGAAATGGTCCAGAGTTCGATCCCCGGTGATGACTAATTTTTGCAATATAGTTTGGCGCCCCAGATTGCCGCCAAATGGCGCCATCGTCGAGAATAGATGTCATTGTCGTGTTTTGCGGCAATTTGGAGGCGCCAACATAAATTGCAAAAATTTGTCATCACGGAGGATCGAACTTTGGACCATTTCTTCCCGCTGTTTTGACATTCCTGGGGGCGTTCAGGAAAAATGGACCATGGTTCTGGTTCCTCACATGAGCCTCTACAACATTCAGAAAACCGTTCCATGTCCTGAAAGACCCTTCCTGTAAGCCACATGGGTACTAGTAGTGACGGAACCCTATACTGTTCTCCTTCCCCCACACCACACCGCCTTGCTTCCCCTCTACCTTCCCCTCTGCAGATATTTCTGGAATCCTGACGTTTTTTTCGTTCCATTTTCGTTATATATAGTACAAAGGGGAAAGTGATGCAAGTTTAGAGATCGTGGAATATAAGCCTTTGTGAAAAAAATCAAATAATCTCTATTTATAAGTTTGCCTGTCTAGGGAAATCCTCGTTGTCGCAATTAGGCGCTTCCCATGAATTCCAGAATATTCTGACACTCCTCTGAATGAATTAATTACAGCCGATAGATAGCATTTCGGAAATATTCTCACATTCCTATCTTATGAAGCACATTTCGATGTGGGGATTTCGGGTCGATCAGTGACACCACATTTTTTGAGGTATAAAAATAGCTACGTTCAACCGGTATCACTCCCAATAACTAGGATACGAAAGAGTACGCCTATAGAGCCCCACTTGCACATTCAAACATTCCACTCCATTTCAAATGGTAGTCCAATCCGTGGCGCATCCAATAAAGAATCAACCAACGAGATATAACTCTTTGTATTTCTTCAACGTTTTCTTCAAGAAAGAAGCCTTTGATGTTGCCTTTTTATTTGCATCCCGTTAGCCGTAATATTTGCTGTATTGTGTGCAGTGTGGTTATCACCTCTAATTTTTTCTTTTTGCAATATATTATAGTATAGTATACAGTAATCACAATAGAGCGTGTGCGAGAGGTGCTGAACGGAAAACCAGCCATCCAAACTTGGCACTGAATTAGTTCCGCCACATTAGAAGCGGAAATGTCGACGCCGTAGCTTTGTTGTTGTTGTAAATCCAAAAACCAACACGTAGTAGTAATAGAAACTCTCAGGAACGATAACGGCGTTGATAACTACGTTGTCGAAGGAAAATTCGTCTTAAAAGTGCCTTCACACTGCTCTTTGCCCCCTTCACCCCAGAACGAGACATGAACTAAGTGATCATTTTCATCAAGTTCCCTGCGATTTCTCATTAACTGCGTGCAAAATTCGGCGAAGAATTCGAGACTTCGTGAATAAGAAATTTTACGCAATCTGAGTAGTACATTCCTTCCTCTGTCCTATAGATCAAAATTATAATCAAACTAAAGGATGGCCGTCACACAAACTGATAATATAACTTCAATGCATTCGGATGCGCCGTCATTCAACTCTCTCAGAAAGTGGACCGAGTCAGTGGATATAAATATAAAACATACGCATGATGAACAGGATTACATCCGATTACTTCTAGAAAGTGGATTCCGATATCGTGGTTACCGAATTAATTTAAGTGACCTGATTTTGCACTGGACGAAACGCTGCCCAAAATAGACATAGAAGCGCGCCTTGGCTGACCGGCGCCAATCTCACCGACATCCATCTTGCACCCACAAGAGGGCGTTTGCGTTTGCCCAACCTTACTAAAAACCATTATTGATCAAGCCCACTAACACTTTTGAAGCATGAATCACACCAAATATACCGAGACTCAGCGATTTACAGGTCTTAGTCTGATTCTCAGATCAGTTAAATCTTATCAGCGTTTGTCCCGGCGAACGTGAAATTGCCTTCCTTCTTGCTCCTGATGACTCCAAATAAATGTGTTCCTTCTGCAGCTGTTAGATCTACCAATCTGCGCTCGCAACTGGTGTTATTTCATAGCATACAATGGTTACGAGTTGCAACAGCGATTGACGATCACGCGGAACGCACGTGGCCTGCGTGGGACAGCGCGGGACGCATGCGTCCCGCGTTGTCCCACACGGCCGTTTCACGCACTCTGCTTCACATTCTTTACATTTGTCCAATAGACTATTCCTTAAAATAGCTGCAAACGAAGCTGCTCGCAAAATAGTCACATATCCTTCAACAAAGGTTTCTTTCGGCCAAAAAGTCAAAGCGCACTGATCGTTGATGTGTTCACGGACATCCAAATACGTGGCGCATCAACATGTGTGATGCTTTCTCTAAAAGCGTGTTCAGCGGTTGAGCAAGTAGTTCAGTACGCGGAGTACTATAGTATTATCTATACAACAGAACCCCGTTGACAATGAAGCATACCTAAGTCGTAACTCGAAAACATCCGTGCGAAGTCTCACTCTCCAGGGAGGCGCGTTACTGTAGGGGTGTATGAGACTGATAGATGACGTGCGTTAAGTTTCTCATGCTTCTTAAGATTTCCTGTGCCCTGGACTCAAACTGGAAATGGTAGATATAACTGGATGCCTTTCGCGCATACATTGACTATGTACTAGGTCGTGAAATAAAAAATATAGAAATAAAAGGAGTAGACATAAAAACAAAAGAGCTAGGAGAATAAGATCTGACTAGACTACTTCTGGGACTTTTTTCACTTTTTTATGTAGGTTCATATTTCATTGATCCTGCAAATTATGGTTTCACATGGTACTTTACACAAGGTTTTACTTTATTGTTCGATGAACCCCACAAACATTGTTCTTGATGAAGACTTCTCTCAGAAACTAATGTAAAATGGTCCTGCGGTGTACTGGGTTTTACAGAAGTCACCAATGCCTCGTCATGAAAATGCCTTGTTGTTTTTTCCAGAGGCGATCTCTACAGAGGTACCAGAACACTACTTGATAACGAATTTCATCTTGTCCCGATACAACAAGGGACTCATACCAAAAATGCTCCAAAATGAATCGATCAAGGTGTCGTTCTCAATGGAACTGTACCAGATTATCCAAGTGGTGAGTTCAGCAGTTATTGTAGAACCTATTCAACGGAAAAAGAGATAGTTCGGGTCAGAGGGACTTTCAGAATAGAAGCCCACAGCCCGCAGCTTGTCTTGAGTTGGACCTAGCAGTGGCTCTGTGATGGCTCCAGAAGTGATAGCTCTAGGCTTGCCCTTCGACTTGAATACTATCTGCGCTCGCAAAACACGGGGACACTGTGCTAGCAACGCATTGAAAGCTGCGTAAAACATGTACTTTTCGTTGAAAACAGGTACTAGGCCTTAGACCTAAGCCCTAGGGGACCTTAGCCTTAAAATTCTTCGAAACCCGGACAGCGACCGTAGCTTGAATCCGAGCTTTTTCCCATGCTAGAATATAGGAGCATCTGTTCTGCTATTGATCCTGTGTTTGACGGTTTTATGGTTTTATTTTAGAATGAACCACAACAGTACCTCATGCTGAACGCTTGGATTGTTGAGGTGAGTTGAACATTCTAATTTTGTCGCCTTATTTTCTTAAAAGCACTCCGCCAAATTGGTGTGATTTTTGCACACGAAAGTGAAAGCGTGGGATGAAAAGAGGATAGGTAATGAAGAAAAAAAACGGATCTGTGGGTCGAAAACGCTGAACAAGGGCGTACTTTATTGTAAATCTTCTGTGCTGAGGTAACGCGGGTACCCGCGTGCTGTGGAAAAAAACTGCAGCGTTTGAAGCGGTCATTGCAAGGCCCTACCGTCGTTTTGTGCATTCAGAGCCGAACTGCACATCTGCGAATTTCTGAGCAACTCTATTTTGTCACTTCGGAGCAATCATTCACCTAACTCACTGCATGTACGGCCTCGAGCCAATCCTAGTGTATACGGAATAGCCCCTTAAAGGAATCTTCCACGGACCATGGACCAGTGGGCGGGACCGGAAGTGGTTTTGCGACGAAATGCATGGTAGGTACGGATCCACGTTCATGGGAAGGTTTGAAGTGAATCCTGTTCACGTTCGTGCGTTCGACACGTGGATCCGTACCTACCATGCATTTCGTCACAAAAACTTCCGGTCCCGCCCACTGGTCCATGGTCCGTTCCTTTAAGATATTATAATGTAAGATATAGAGGGTTATTGCATAGAAATCCCGCTGCTCCGATCCGGACGGGGTGATAGGCTTTTTCTCTTCTGTCTCAGCTTTTTTGACAAATTCCCCTTCTCAGAAGATCTGTAAGGACGCGTAAATGAATGAATAAATTGATATAAAAATAAATAAATTCGTCCATGTATTATACAAGGTTCGTCGAAGGCAATAGCAACACGCGTCATGCCTGTGAAAAGGCAAGTTGGGTACGGTACCTTTCCATATGAATCAAAAATCCATATCTGCTCATATTTGTGTTCTTTATTTAATTCGCGATTTCAGCGCTGGGTTGACAATCTGCTCGGATGGGATCCCGGAGGAGTTCTCAAATGTCACGGAAATCATGCTTCCGTACGATAATTTATGGATCCCGGACACGACGCTTTATAATTCGTAGGTAGCTCATTTGTACAATCGTGAAATGCCAACGACCTTTCGACCGTTTAGGGGAGGGAGAGATGTTCCGACCGGGGCGGGGTTATCCAAAGTCATCTTTGGATGTTTAGTTAGTTGTAATTGAAATTTGGGCAAACTGAGAAAAAGCTCTAACTGATGCGCAGCCCATGAACGCATGCTTGCGTATGTCACGGCAATGTATTTGAGTTGGAAGGCGTGTTTGCATTCGGATGGCCCGCGTGAATAATGAAACCCAAGTGACCACAATCAACTAGGGATCGTTACTAAACTCTTAGCTATGCTGGGAAGATCTAAGGTAACTGATCTAAGGTAGCTGTCCTGATCAAAGAGGCGAGATCCTCGTTGATTCTGACTGAGAGCAGCAAAATCGCGGGCTGGAAGGACCATTCCACCCCCAGCAGAAAAAGGAACCTCTCCGAACTGGGTTCCGCCGTGGAATCAATCTCTCCATAGAAGGCTTCGCAATTCAACGGTTTGACCCTGTCAGGCTTAATTACTGCCCGAGTACTATTCAAATATTGTAATTAATTATTTACTCAAATGTTGCAGTTAATTAATGGGAATAAACGGTAAAAAAAATATTAGCTAATTAAGGTTGGTCATGGATGACCACGACACTCGCCGCCTTCTGAACGCCAAGTTAACAACTCGGGGCAAAGACAAGGGAGCACTCGTTGAGCTGCTCTATCCAACCATCTACAAGCTCAGTTGCTTGTTGGATCTGAGGTGGGGTCATTTTGATGCGTGACCATTGACCCGCAAACATATTAGTCATGCAAAAATAATGACCATGTTTCAGATTCTTTCCCTTCGATGTGCAGGTAAGTCGCTTCATCACTGCGTAGGAAATCTGAACTATTTTTAACGTGCTGCAAAACCAACATCATACCTCTGTGGTTGCACGTTCATGTGGATCGATAGTATGCCACAAGAGCGACGCGGTTGCGTCGCGTGTCGATCAACATGGACGCGCAACCACTAAAATTGTAAAAAAAGTGATTTTTATTTGCCAAAGAGAATAGAAATAGATGTTTATTTTGTTCTGTAGACGTGTAAACTAACTTTCGGCAGTTGGACGTTTGACAACACGCTCATCGATTACTTTTCCTCATAATATAACTCATGCAATCGGCACCACCAACTGTATTGACAATGAGGGATGGACCGTATTGAAAACAACTGGTAATTATATTACATAACAAAGTATTGATGTGTGATATTCGTGTTAATATAGAGGAGGAGCTACGAGACGCGCGCGGTCGCGATGCGACCCAACGAGCTTAGGGACTTTTGCTCAGCTGCAGTGAATGATAATATATTGCTAACGCTGAGATTTTGCAAAGAAAATAATGAAGTGCGGGAACAATTGAAGTCCAATCGGTCTTTTTGCTCAATCATTCCAGCCGCGTCGCGACCGCTCGCCTCCGGTTTCGGTTGTTTCTTGAATGGGTTTGATTTCAGTGGAACGACAAGTAAATCACTATGATTGTTGTCCAAACGACTACACACTTCTGGTATTTCATTTGAATATACAACGAAAACCGCTCTACTACGTCATCAACCTTATTACGCCTACTTCGATTATTACACTGATCTCAATTGTTGGGTTCTTCAGGTACGTTTTATCATGAAGAATAAGCCACGTACTCATTTCATATGACAGGTTGTTGGGCATCGATTGATTGGGAGCTTTAACCAACACGTTTCTGGGCAGAGGTTCTCGTAACGTATTCTGACCTTTTCACCAAGGCTAGCGTAAACTTGGTGAACGGCAGCGAAGAAGGCAAAGAAATGAACAAAAGAAACTTGTATTGTCTAATTGCATCTATAACGCCGCAATCCGCTTTCCGAATGTTTCACAAGAATGCCAGGTTAGGAGCAAAGTTCTTCGCGCTAGGCGGGAATCGAACCCGCGGTGGGTTTCATTCTTTTGGAACCAGAGATAAATGTTGGTAACGCCCAGTAGAGGATCTCTGTAGCCAGCTAGGTCTCGTACGAATGCAGAAAATTGCGCTCCGGACTAGAAACTGTGACGCCGAGGGCAAGAAAGGGGAATAGAGAGTAGGGAAACGTAGGGATGAAACCGTCAGCGGAGGCTGAACTGACGATGGTTTCTGTCTAGTATTGGTACCCTAGCTGCCTTCTGCCTCACCGTAATAACTTTTGCCTTCTTTGGCACCTGGTCAACTTTTAGTTTATTTTCGAAGACTCAGTGAGTTGCAAGTAGCATTAGCTCCAAACCCTGTCTGTAATGGAAACATCAGGATCGGGTCGTCAGGAAATGCTGGGCATTGGTTGTTCAGCCGCAGCTACCGCTTGCCACCACTGACGGCTACTCCAAAACCAAGCATTGCGCAATCGCAGACGAAGAACGGACCCATTTTCTGGCCATAGATACCGATTTTGGGACCCATTCGCGGACAGAAACGACCAGACCTACTTCTTTTTCCGACTATGATTGTCATGATACAGTATACACATGCAGGTAAGGATGTGAAATTGCAGTTCATCATCGATCAATGATCTCAGAGAGGAGAAAATCACACTAGGCATCACAACCACTTTTGTCGATGTCTATATTGATATTCATGGTGTCCGATAAAATGCCGTCAACGTCCTCTTTCATCCCTCTCATTGGTGAGTTCCTCTTGCGACGCTTTAAGCCAGCGCTTGCAGAGCGTACAACAAATTGTCACTGAAATTAGGCAACCAGGCCCCTTTTAGACGTCTTGGGGTGGAGCGGGGTGGAGCGAGTGGGGGGAGGGAGAAGTGACCGAGCACTGGGCTATCCTGAAGGTTTATTTTTGGAGGTAAATAACTTGTAGACAATTTTTTGAGCTTCAAAAAAAACCTCCGGCGCTTTCCTACCATGACATCGAAAGCACGTGTTTGGGAATTAACGGGGTTGTGGCTTGGAAGTTGAAGGTTCGAGATTTTTTTTCGAAGATGAGATGTTTTTGTTGCAGGTTGAACTAAAACTGCAGTAAAATGGTGCGTAAAATTTGTAAAATTTGCCGTTTCAGTCGTCACATGTACTTGCTGTGCACACATGTTCTGTTCCTCTTCACAAAACACCGTTTGACAGCAGTTCTTGGAGCGGGCAGGTGGGCGGCGCAGGTTGTGTTCAGCTTTTTTTTGAATGTTTCAGTTCGCACTCGTAATCGTTGGAATCCGCAAAATTAAACAACTAGCTAGAGTTACGCTGGTGAGAGGAGATGCAGCACGTTAATAAGGTTGGACGGGCGGGGGGCGGTTGAGTTTGGTGGCCAATTGAAATTTGTTTCAGAGCAGGGTCAAGGGCTTGACTCGCTCCTTACTGTTATTGCAACAGCTGCCTGCGTATGTACTACGTGGCCATCCAAAATCCAATAGGAGCTAATTCTACCAGTATTTTGCTGCCAAGTAAGATCACTGGTTTTGAGTAGATCAATGTTACATAGGGAAGCTTTAGATAAGATCGGAAGAGCACACAGTTGTAGCGTTATCAACACTTGATAATAGTGGGTATGTGGAAAGGAACGGCTAGGGCAGAAAGAGGATCACTGAGATTACCAGAGATATCCCTTTTTGTGTGATCATCAGTGCCAAGAAGGAGGAATATTGGGCATTGAGTGGAGAGGACAGACGAGAAAGCATAACGAAGAGCGAAACGCAGACATTCGTGGAAACTGGTGTTGCGAATAAGAATACGTCTGTTTTCAACCAAGCTACCTGACTCTAAGCAACCACCGTTCATGCTAGCAATGCTATTTCTGAGAGCTGCAGAGTTTTTTTTCGCCGAATGTAACGCGCTATCAGGACTGTATCTCCACCGTATCGATAATGCTGATTCGTTCGACTGCCTTAGCCAGCTATCTATGGTTCATATACGTGCATTTATAACAGGGTAAGGGATTTGAGTGTTCCTGGCCAACTATTGAGAATATAAGGCCAGAGCAGATTGTAGGATCCTTTTTGTGTAGAAGTAGGTCCCAGGACTTCTGTCAACCATGAGGGTTGGAGGTTCAGCATTTCGTAGTGATGTCTGGGAGATCTATCAAGTGCACACTATCACATCATCTTTTCTTTCTTCATCTCCTTCAAAAGGCTCAGTTCCAAGAAGACACCAAGTGTGTGCTTTCCCAGCTACTCTCTCAGTCTTTGGTTGACAGAAGCCTTGTAACCGTCAGAATAGCATAAGAGGATCACGGCCTGGATCGGAATTTCCCTTGAGCGGTCCTTCGAACCTCATTATTGGCACTTCACGAATTTTTACCACGTTCCAGGTATTCTTGGCAAACCACCATCTCGAAAAACGATGCGCTGGGCGCGACTCGTGGCACGATGTGTCCGAATGGAGATGCCGCTTCTCATGAAGCAGGCCTACGCGCCACTGAAATTTACACTGTGTAAATATGTGTTTGTTTATTCTATTTGATTAATATGTTACCCATTGCTTTGTTTGTTTATTCAACTATTTAATTCTATCCTAAGAATTTTGCCTCAGTACATGGAAAATTCAAGAACAGTAATAATGACTGAGACTTACAATAGGGTTATGTTGTACCCTTTTCAATGACACCTTTCGGTGGTTCAGTGGATTTGATACGAGGAAAACTATGTACAGAGAGAAGCCTTTATTGTTGGCTGCAAGAGAAGGTTATATGGGTTGTAGTATCTGTTCTTGCTTGTACAGTATGGGCACGCCCCCGCCAGACGTGAGGTCGTGAGGGAATCATTGCCAGCGATGCGCAGGCGATGATAAAGAAGAGCATATGTGAGATCAGCGTGAGTCACGTGTGCCAAAATTTGCCAGTCAACACGCCCACCCGTCCCTGAAGTGTCCATAGCCATCATGGTCGCCATAGTATGGTCCTCACTCGTCTCAAACTACGGCAGTAGCCCATGGATGTTGGCAGTCACACGTAACCAAGAGATTTCTGCCTGTCAGGAAGTGCGACGAGGACAGTGTTAATGAAGACTTCGTAAACGCTTCAGAAATCTTTTGAAACTTTCTAAAACATTCCAAAGAAACTCTTACTGATGGTGAGATAGCTTTCCTCCTCTTCTAGGAACTATTGTAGTACAAGGCCTTTATTCCGAGTTACACCCCACAACCTCCCATCCATACGACATCTTAGCAAAACCCATTTAAGGTGCTCGATCGTTTCTCCTGCTTCCTTCACCAACGGGTAATACCAAGAACCAGGGTCAACCGCGACAAAAATTTTCAAAATTTTTCACCTACCTTCTAGGGGTTGTTCCTATGGGCTACCGTTCCGCCCTACCACAATACGCGATGGGTTACCCAATAATCCGTCACGTACTGTGGTAGGTAATATGAATATGACCATTTTGTTCCCACCCGAACAACCACTTTCACCACAACGACTGTTTTTCCAGTATTTTATTCTTAGACTAGTCGGCACGCTCCAACTCCGCCCACTATTGCTATAGAAGGACCGTCGAGCGCTGGAGAGGGGAGGGAAGGATTCAAATTCAAAGTTCATGAAAAATGCCAAATCAAAGTTCATCAAAAATGCCAAATAAAAGTCAAAAAACGACCACGTCTCCATACACCGCAGCACAACCTCCCCCCCCCTCATCCAGCTCTCAACCCACTTGTGAAGCATTAAAATACGTCTTCCCCCATCTTACCTTCACCAAAATGCAAAAATTAAATCCCTCTCAGAATTTTACCATGGTCAGTGACCTGTTGTTACTCAGAACTACACTTTCGGTCCGGACTCGGGAATTTTGTTTATCAGCGCAGTTATTTTTAAGGTTGAGCAGTGTGCCTTCATTCAAACAATTAAGAATTAAGCACTTGAAGGCATAACTAAGAAGTGGCGCGAACGACCCCGCCTACCAGCCCGGTGAGCGATTTTGTTTCGCGTGTGCAGGATAACTGCCTTGAAAAGCTACCTCATATAGGCGGACTCGTGGATGGAATCGCTGAATTTACGGGCCTAAGACCTACAAAGTTTGCTAACAGTAGCTGCACTGTTCGCCGCCTGCAGCTGCAGTGTCCGCCGCTGCAGCAGCTGGTTTGGTCTGGCGGCTCTCTCATTTTGTTGCCCTCTACTCGCCTTTCCGCTTCTTTTTCCACGCTCAGTTTACTATTGCTTAGCCCAGTTCGCGTTACAAAATGAAAACAAGTCAATAAGTTCAACCATCCGCACATCATTGCCTTCCTATTCGTGTGCAGAAACCACAACATCTCTGTCCTGGATCACGCCTTTAATCTTTTACTTGTACGTTGTTTTTGTACTGGGCTAGATAGTTAGGACTTTACTTTAGTACATTTCTATCAGAAGGAATATGAAATCGGATTGGAACTTTCATAGCTGCTTTTTTAGAGCATGAATCAACTTGCATTGGTCACGATCAATCTTGCCGAATTTCGTGTACGTGTCTTCAGTTCATGCCCTGCCTCTTGTATAGTAGTTCTTCGGAAAATATTTACATTTTAGGAAGATAAATTGAGGCGCGCACAAGACGGACGGAAACAGAGTTTATGGCAACGCGTTTACAAGTTAGCTAAAGAACAGGGGCATATCAGAAAGGTACGTAGATAGAGTGATTGTTGTTTTCTTTGAATAATTTCTAGTCCGGAAGCACAAAAATAGCTGATTACTGTAATTTCCAGCAATCGAGATCGATTGCCAAAAGTGAACGGAATTGGAAGCACGTCGTCACCGGACATTCAGCAATTACAAGTGCCAAAGAAAAGCTGCACAATCAACACGGACGTCACGTGTATCAATGAGCAGGGCTAGTTTTTTTCAAAATTACATTAAAAATCGCCAATGGTCCGACAAAATACGTGGATCAGCTGCGTCCAAATGGCATTGAAATCCCGACCCAGCCACAGAATGCTCCAACTCTTCAGTGGCGGAGGTTGATTGGTGCTTATAATCTGGGAGGGCAGAATAGATTGATCTGACTACTATCCAAGAACCATAAGCTGTCTTGGAAATCAAATATAATCTTAAAGACGACGGGTAGGGATAAAATTGGGTGAGTACCAAGAGCTTCAACGTAAGGTGTTGGAAGTATAGTTTGGAAAATGCGCAAAAATGTCCCGATTTACGCTCTGAACAAGTCTCCGACATTATCGCCGCATCCCACTTAGCGAATGCGAGACGGTGCGCGGTTCGGCGAAGGTTTTCATGGACGGTTAGTCCAGTGCCACGTCATGCTGACACTGCCGCGGCTGATCGGCCGCGGCTTCTTTTTGCAGCGTTACAGTTGGAGGCGGAACTTCGAAGCGAAAAGGTGTGGATTGCAGGAGTTAGAGCGAAACTCAAGCGCCTTTTGTCGCCATTCAAAGCGGCAAGGGCACGAACAACTAGTTGCGTATGAGATCCTAACCATGGATAGGAGCCTGAAACAGCGAGGTGAGCATGCTATATCATCGGACCGTGCCTACAAAATGGGTTGTCCACGCACCATCTCGTGACCTACATTTGCTTCTGCACATACTAGAGGAGAAAAAGAAAAAGACGGCCACTAATTTCGACAGACTTCGAGCGCTTCATGTTCTCAGCTGTACAATTACTGGTTTAGAATAGATTGCTGGCTGAGTTGATCGGGATGGGCCAGATAGAAAAACCAGAGAAAAACGAAGTTACTCATCTTGGTTTTGGTGAAGTCCTCACAGAACTTCACAAATAATTGAATATAATGAAGCTACACATTGACTGGCGGAAGTGGCAAGTGGTAAGGCGCTATTTCCCAGGATATCCGCCAGGAGGCCCGTCGCGCGGCAACAGGCGGAGTCAGCGGACGAGTACTAGCGCGTACTGTGCGATGTGGGTTTGCAATGGTTAACTTGACGGAAAACCGTATGAGTATGAGCTGCGATTTCGTCCGCTTAATCCGACTTTGGTCGCACGCGATGGGCTCTTGTTTGGGTACCACTACGCAATGCACATGGTTGGGCGTCAATCTCTGCGCTCGAATTAATCTTGACTCAACAGGCACTTCAGACTTTCCCTCTCCGCAGGTTCAGTTCATGATAGCAAACTTGGTTTGGAGCACTTACAATGATGACAGCAGCTTAGTCCGCAAGTCGGCTGTATACACCATAACTCATTCAAATCTACTAAGATTCTGAGTGGAATTGAAGTGGGTGAGGCATTCCAAAAAAATCTCAGGCGCCACCGCTGCCTAACATTTGTGAAATGAAATAATCGCGTTTGTTCAGTCCGGGTAGCAGGCTACCGAGCACTGTGACCTTTAAGGAATCCTTCGCGGAAAATTCTTGCAATCTTTCTTGACATGGATGTGTCAGTTGTGATCACTGGAAACAGCACGCAAAGTTTCACGCATGAAGATTCGGTTTCCGAAGAGAAACAAACGTCCAAAAACTACACGTTATGGACATCGAAGGTAATTCGGGCGGAGCCAAACGAGACATGGAAAGAAGTTGGCCTTTAGCCGGCTACGTATCAGGCGACGCAATGACGGAATCCGGGAAAAGTGATCGGTTTTGAGATAGAGCGACAAACAATGATAGAGCTATGATGCCAGTAGAAGTGTAAGATGTGAATGCAATAAAGCAGAAAGCCAGAAAGAGTTTCTAGTGAAGGCACTCCAAGAACCAAGTGGAAGCATCCCCGTCGCCAGCATTTGTGAAAGACGTCCGTGGGCACTTTGAACGCGTAGCAGCCCTTTCGATTTTTCGAATTTTTTACCAGAACAAAAGCAATATTTCTGTTCTTTCCATTCTTATCGTGGATAATGAGTCTCAAGTCAGTGATTTATGGCCCAAATAAAAGCATGATTTTTCCGCGAAGGATTCCTTTAATGCAGCACAAAGCTCTGAGCAAGGAACGCTTTAGCCCACTAACTGATTTCCTGTGTGTTAGGCCCTCTGGGAGCCAGCCTTGTTATAAAGGTAGGTGCTGCTTGGAAATCCGTTTCCATAGGTGTCCAACCAGCTGCGATTCCTTGTTTTTGTAATTCATTGGAGCCAACAACCACGCCGTTCGCCCACCAACAGCCCTGGACATGTTTTTAGCTGCGGAGATTCAGTTTTTTCTGCGATCCAAAATAGAACATAGATGCATGGCGCACTCCACTCCGATCAACTTTGACCGAAGGATTGACTTTTGGCCACTCTACATATATTAGCGTCATTGGAAACATTTTCTTATCCAGTACCGAGTTTAGGTGACACAAGCGCCTTGGTGGAATTTTCGAATATGTCGGATGAGGACAACTCGTCCTTTCCGGACATTGACCTAGCAGCTGCGACTCCGGCCACCCCAGTGTCCAAATTCCATAGTCTGCACAAAATGAGCACGTGTGCATCGCTGGACAGTATGATTCGCAACGTGGACAGTAAGTATCGATTACAGTTGCCGTGCCAGGTTACGGTATTCCAGATGGGCCTATTTTCAGTGTCAGTAACGTCACCGCGAACGATACAACGGAATCTCGCCGAACTGGAATACGACTGGTTGGCAGCCGTGATCGAGCGGATTTTCTTGATTTTCTTTATCATTGTTTTCTTGTTGACTTCTGTTGGTATTAATTGTATTGGTTTGTACTATTGGTATGTAGCACAAAATGACCCTCACTTTGGTCTCGCCGAGTCATAAATTGTATTTTCATAAATCTATTGAAAAGCCTATAGTGTTCATGTGCATGGCGCAACCCACAAGGAGGCTAACCATACTGACCATTTTTAATCATATCTCAGAATAAGCTGTATAAGGCGTATGTATCTACTGCTACTACGTAGATTTGAATTGAAGCTGTGAAAGCGTTGCGGTTGTGGCAGGTGATTTTGGTTCTGCATTCTGCTGAAATCCGGGCCTCCTGACCCACACCCAGTATCAAATGGTTGTGCACCATTGCTGTTCGAAGCGTGCGATCCTTTCGGGTCCAGTATTCGAGAGAAGTGGTTGTGCTATAGTGCCCGCACACATAAACTAGGAAAGGCGCCTTACCATACCGTGGTAAGGCAGGTCAGCGTCCATAGTTGGAGGATTCCGATTTGGGCGACCGTGATCAAGTGGTCGATGCCGCACACAGGGGTACCCCCCAGGGAGGCCGTTCGTCGCAAGTAGGCAAGTCACGACGAGTCGCATGCGTACTATAAGGATTGTCGCGTCAAGTAATAAGATTCATCACATAACGCTCTGACAACTCCGTCGCGCTGGCTTACGTTCTGCGCGCGAACGGCGCTCATGGGGGTACCTGACACATTTCCAGGGCTTGTCTTGAGCAGCTCATCGTACAACTTATGAATCCCATCACAAACCTCAAAAGTGGGTGTACAGAACGCTCCGCCTTAGAATATTAAACACACACCTCCCATGCGCTAGCAACATACCCGAGGAGCGTGACTCTGTGAATATCACAGAGATCGATATAGTGTTGAGACACTTAAAAATCATTGAAGATGAAGGAGAGATAGCACTACAGTGCGCAGTTTTTGACGTGTGTGCTAAGCGCTCTGTAACGGCGATAGTAATGCCAGACATTGTTATCTGGAGTGCATAATGATACGAAACGATCTGCAAACGTGGTGGGTGTCTGGCTGATGTGAGCGCATGTAACCTAAAGTTCATGAAATTAGTCCAGCACATTAGAAAATAGAGACTGAGAACTTTCAAGCAAGAGAAACGTGCATTCTTTTCAGCGCAATTCCCTGATCGCTTACTCTTTTAATCATGGATCATAGTTGCAGCCTTAAAGGCACAGGTCGGGATCAAAATGATTGTGCTATTTCGTTTAAAAATTTGACAAAAAGTGCGATGAGGAATGTCAGTGGGAAGAAAAATCAAAAAGCGCCTTGGAAACCCTGAAATTCCCCATGTGTGGTAGGCCGTGGGATAACGGAGAGGCACAGAGCTACGACGCTGGAGGGCGCAGACGAAACTCGTATGTAATTGATAAGGATGGCAGCACGGCAGCAAAAAGCACAAAGCAAGGCCTTAGCCCCATTGCCTCGCACTTTTGAGTCGGGAGGTGTCGCGCCTTCTGCATAGGTGACCCCCCCCTCTAGGAGGACTTCTTCTTGGCACCAAATCCCCACCCGTTTTTTAAGTTTGGTGTTTTGCTGTGAAATCTTAAATAAAGATTTATTGAGCTCTTTGGCCCAAGAAAACTCCATCAGTGGTGATGAAGAAACTGAAAGATGTTTGTCTTATTTCTACAATACTCAAATTTGTTGAAGGAATTGACGTCACAAATGATCACATAAGTGCAGAGGAGCACTTATCGAGCTGAATCTTCAATCTCTCGACGGTTACGCGGCGTTTTGGAGGCCGCTTTCGTGTCCTGAAATCCGTTATTTGATCTCTCTACACAGACCTGACCGTTTACTTTTGACAGCTGGTGGTTCTCTCTTCACTAGTTTGCCCTAGCCGCTACAGTTTCATATCTGAACACCATCCTCTCTCGTCCTTGCCATCGTAGACTCCGCAGCGGAGTCAATCCTTGCCGTTCAGCCGGTTTTGAATTTTTCATGACCCCTCCCTTTTAGGTGGTCCCAACGCGACTTCGCCACTAGCTCGCGTGAGAGAGGATACCCACGAATACGTCTTCTACCACCCTCGACCTCCACGATAAATATTTTGAAGAGCGTGCGTCCCTCCAATTTTGCCTATTTCGCGCTTCTTTCGCAAGCCAAAATCGTCAAAAAATGTTGGAAATTAAGGCTTTCCATTCGATACTTTCACGTTCGTCAAATCCGATTACGGCCTCCTTTCCCGAAAATCGCGAATACGACCACACCGTCTGAATCGACCTGAAGGATAGTTCACCGTGCTTCAAAGGCACAGGACGAGCTGGGTGAGCCGAGTAAGCTCCTCTATGGCGCATAGCT
>MU883011.1:0-17407 GCA_036418205.1 Ostertagia ostertagi
AGGAATGGTAGTAAAGAGAGTACAGGCCTGTCCATTTAGACGGCAGGTGGCGTCTTCGCGGTAGAGGGCGCACAACCAACGAAGTGATAGCGCGTCGAAGATCCCTTGAAATAGCTCTCCGGCCTATAAACGCCCACGGTTTTTACGTGAAAGGCGTGCTACATGAAGTTATTACCTCCAGTGCCCGAATTTTTGGGTTGTATGGCATCTAATTTGATGTGGCGCGAACCTGTAGTAAGTAAGAATGCGTGAGCCAGGGGGAATGGGGCAATTCAGGGGGTGGGGGTGTGTGAGCCACTTAACCTGTGGCAAAAGTTTGGGCCTTAGTGTCTGGTGTCTGGCCTTGTGAAGGAGACGCAGAGGAGCAAAAGGATTAGATGTCACAAGACCGAATTTTCAGATCCGTTCGCGACCGCGCGCGTTTTTTCGCACCCCTTCGAACCAGAGCGGTTCAGGATGACTGCGAATTTCAGCCACCGATGGCTGACGTTTTCCCTCGTAGGCTTTTAGTCTCATCCAGTATGGGGGGCATGTGGTGCGACAATTCTTGTCGGCTACAGAAATTCCAAATTTTGCAAGGGGAGGGAACCCGAGGTGCGTGAACCATTCCACTTAAAGGACGAATTCACGCTGAAAAAGCAACCCATTTCAAATTAACCTAGGGATGGTGAGTGGTACACGAAAGAAGGAAGAACCATGAGAAACGGCCCAGAACCCGAGAAATGGGACCCCTTCCTTGCCCGTTGATTTGAGCATTGATGCGACTCTCATCGCTGTGCCCTCTTCAACACTACGCTCTCTCAGCTATCTAATCACTCGCCACGTATAGAACTGCGGCGAGTGATCAGATGGTCGGTGGGCGGAGATCGCCAGACCCGCCAACTTTGAGGCATGATAGGTCGCCGAGGTCAAATTTTTCGATGCGAATTGCGCATCAGTTCGCACCCTCAGGAGGTCCGTGGGTCCCTCAACTAGGTGAATTACTTCTTCCTCGACCTCCATTCTAATCGTAAAATCCTCCTTTAAGCTTTATACCCTCCCCGGAGCCTCCCTCCCCTGAAAAGTGGATTTCTTCATGCAATATGGACTGTCGCACCGCATGCCTCGGTCCTTAGTGGATGAGACCCTTTTTTTTGAAAGAAACTAAAGTTGAGTTGGAATCAACAATTTTGGCTCAAACTTCCAGTTTATTGATTGCCGTGATCACCACGAATACGACGTCAAGTTTGGTGTAAGAGCCAATTTGACGCCTGGCGCAACTTTGTTTCCACCAAATTCATTGGAAACTTGTGTTTATGTTCTCCCAATGTCTATGTTAGTAATGAATTCGTCCACTCCCTGAATCAGCAGGACTTTGACCATTCACGAGTTTTTCACCGTCACTCAAGATGGGCCTTCTGCTTTCATCTCTCATCACTGTCACATTATCGTGATTGCTTCCTTATGGATTTTGCTTCAATTGTTTTGACTTTGGTTAGATGTTGGACTGTAACTAAATTTTTTCATTTAGGTGGAACAAAATGGGGTGATCGTGGTCATTACGTCTTACCGACCGTTCTTGCAGAAGTGGATCATCGTATGGCTATTGCCAGGGAAGAGGTAGGTTTGCCCATAAATTTCGCGTGTGCGTCCTATCAACTGAGTGCATCTGCTTGTTCGTTAACCCACCATATCCCTGGTGTGCTGTCGCTATGTCGGCCGATTTACTTCATACTCAAAGATTAAACATTGACTCAATGGGAGATGCAGTAGATGAGGGGAGTTGAAGACGGAGTTTACGATGGGCAGCCCCATTAGAAACCAAGGGAGAGGTGGTCAGTGGTTGCCACCCACTTTCATGCCCTTTGATTCCCGTATTGATGCGGTGCTGCCCTCTTCAACGGTAACGTTCTCTCTGTAGGTCCGTACCCCTAGGTGGTCTGCCTGCTTGGGTGGGTTTCGACCAACACCTATCGTAGAATCATCATTACTGCTGTCTCACCATACGTTTTTGAATATTTCCGCCCGCCGCGTCAGAGACAAAGTAGTGAGGATTCGCCGGAATGGATTCAAATGTTAAGAGAATTGATAATCCGCAGGGGCCGCAGTGAGACTAATACCAGGTACTTGTGCGTGACACACCTGCGCGGTCACTGTTTCAGTGAAAGATTCCATGATAAGGACGAAGGTCGAGGAAGGAGAAAATCCACTTAGATGAAAGACAGGGTGGACCTTCAAAGGTGTGTACCGAACACGCACACGTTCAAACGAAAGGATATGCATCAGATCTAGGATAGCGTCCCTGCGCGACTGATGGACGTTGCCACGCCCAATTGACTGGCCAACCATTCGCCGCAGTGCGGCAAGCTGACGATTGAGTTTCCTTCATCGTGCGCGGCGGCAAAGGTACTCACATGCGTCCACGCACAAGTGAGCTTTCCGTGCCAAGTAATAAAATAAATGAAGTGCATCTATAACACATATCATACTTTCAGATTATTGGGCCGGTCAAGAAATTGATACGTTTTGAGTCGATGGAGGATCTGCTCAAAAAGTCCAGCGTCGCCCAGAACGCCCCACCTGCCGCCGTAATCACGAAAGATGCCGATAACGCTAAACATATCGCCCAGAAGACGTCATCTGGATCAATATGGTAAGCCCTTATATTCTTTGAATATTAGTGAAAGTTGTCAAAATTTTACAAAAGTATAAGCGAATGTTTTCCAGGGTGAACGGCGAAAGTCGAGGTAAAAGTGGTACTGTCATGGACACGAATAAATATTTAGGTAAGTTACAAAATTCGGCGCTACTTAGCCCTAGCTGCCCTCACTTTTCTGGGATTGGGGTGGATTTTTCTCGAGATTTGTCTTCGTTGTGAAATTGGGCTAGAAATTCGACGGCAGTTTGAATGGTAAACACCAATATCGCATCCGCTTGGCGCTCAAGCGCAGTTGCCAAGTCGCCGAAGACTTTTGGATCATCAAAGTTTCCCAAAACTTCCCCCAACTCTGCTCAAAGAACATGAATATCATACTCTTTCGTCACCAAAATGCTGAAACTCGCGCTATGGGCCCCACGCCAAATAGCGCTGGCGCCTGTGAAGCGGACATCAGGCGCCTTCTCATCAAATGGATATGGTGTTCGAGTTCTACGGCTCAGACTACCGTTGGCGGCAGTTGGGCTAAATTCAGTAGCGTGACAAATTTCGAGATTTCCACCTCAGTCTTGGAAATGTGGGCCGGTAAAGGGTAAATACTGCCAAGAAGTCAATAACACTGTAAAGGAACAAGTATGAGGTGCTGATTTTCAGGTCAAAGACATTCTCCTGAGACGACGAGAGACGTTGCCAATTTGATTGGAATTACAAATAATAGTAATTCATTGAGAAGGAGATCTTTTTGAAGACAGCTGGTTTTATAGAAGATATCTCAATTCTCTGATGGGTATGTACATAGCCGTGCCTGTACATACTCGTTTACGAACTCATTGTTGGTGATATGGATGACCACCGCATAATAATAATAATAATTGTAATAATTATAACGATAGTATATCGTCAATAAATATGATATTCCCAACCGGATTCTGCAATCAATCGTGGTCGTGTGCGGTCGTGTTACGCCTTACTGTCCCGCTTTTTCGGCTCACCTACTTTCATCAACTCAGAAGTCTTGAGCTGATCCACGACCTCCTTGTCTGGTTTCTAACGTACTACTGCATTACTCTGGCTGCTACTCTAGCTATGAAATCTGCTTCCTTCGCTGTAGATTCTACTTCGGCTGGACGCAATCTATTCGATGGTGATGATAGCCCGGATCTGCTCAAGCGACTGGAAGCACAGGAAAGTCTTCCTTCTTACATTAAGCTGTTGATTGGTGTCCTGATTGAAACTAAAAAAGAGATTTCTGATCTAAGTCGTCTCTGTGATTCCATCCTCGCCGAGAATAAAGTTCTTCGAGAGGAGAACGAATCTTTGAAGTCCCAACTAAACATTTTGTTACCATCTCCAGGTGTGAGCGCCTCAAAAGAATTTAGTTCCAGTTCCTCTCAAACGCAGAACGCGGATTCGAGTTCATCAAAAATCGATCCTGATATGAGTCGTTCGATTGTGGTCTCGGGCGTTCCAGAAGGTCAGTCGCCCAACTCGGTCGATAGAGCACAACATGATCTGCATTGTGTACTCGCTCTTCTCAACTTCTTAGGTGTGGAATGCTTACCTCCTCTTGTTTTTCGCATGGGTGTCAGGAACAGTTCTCGTCCAAGATTACTTAAGGTCATTCTTCCAAATGATAGGTTTCAGAAAGAAGTGATTAGGCTAGCTCCTCGCTTACGTTTTTTTCCTCTCATAAGGTCTACTTCGGGGCCCTCGCTTGACTTCAGAGAGAGAAATGCGCAGACCAGAACCTCGGGTGCGGTTCTGTCACAATAAACTCTGTGCGAACGTGTACTCCAAGCGATCGTCCAATGTCACATTATTCAAAATCAGAAAATGTGATGAGATCCGGATTTCCGGGAAACCTCTGATAACTCCTCGGCTCCAACCGAGACTCAAGTGTCTGCTTTCAAATATTCGCTCAATTATCAAAAACCACAGTTGTTTAGTCTTTACTCTACTTCATTCAAACTATGATCTTGTTCTTTTAACGGAGACTTGGTTAAATTCGAACCATGACACAGCACCCCTTCTAGGTATTATAAATTCCCAGTTTGATGTCATCCGCTGTGATCGGCTCCATAAGAAAGGAGGAGGAGTTCTTGTACTAGTCCGCAACACTCTTTCTTTTGAGATTGTTTTCAAAAAGTCCCTTAAAGAGGCATATGAAATACTTGTTGTAAACTTGTTTGTCCGTCATTTCAAATTCAGGTTAATATTAGTGTATAGAACCCCACTTTGCAATGCTCATGACTCTAGCCTTTTACTGAAGGTTATAAGTGACTTTAGCTGTTATGAGGCACCCTGCCTACTGGTAGGGGATTTTAATCTTGCCGATGTGGATTGGAACTCGGTCAACTGTAGCGCTGGTTGTTGCGCCGTAACTAAAGAATTTGTGGACATGTTTTATTCCCATAATTTTGTACAGTATGTAAAAAGCCCCACACGTGGCTCCTCGTATCTCGATCTGATCTTTTGCAACGATGTCGCGTTGATCGGGGAGGTTGAAGTACTGCCCCCCATTGGCAGCAGTGATCATGCATCCGCTGAATTCACTCTCAACGTTAGTCCACCCACCGTTACTCAGCGAAAATGGGTAAGAGATTTTAGCAAAACTAAATATGAAGCCATCGAACAATATTTAGGAAACATTGACTGGGTTGGTTCCTTCTCTACGGTAGACACCGTAGAAGATAAATACGAACTATTTCTAGCCGTCCTTGGTGATGCGGTGGATAGATATGTGCCTCTACGTCTAACTAAAACTACTCGGTACAAATTTCCCCCCTATCTGGTTAGAATGATACACCGCCGTAGCCATCTATGGGCCTGCGCGGTAGCCGATGATAGTGAACCCAGTTGGGACGCCTACAAAGTCTTCGATAGAAAGGTGTCTAAATGTATAGCTAAATATAACGCGTATTTGGAAAAAAAATTAATCGATTCAAAGGACCCCACTAAATTGTTTGCGTATATCAATAAACGACTCAAAGAGACTAGAAAGATACCAGCATTAGTTGATTCTGATTCAAATCTTGTCACGCTTGACGAGGAAAAAGCTGAGCTTCTTGCTGATCAGTTTCAGCGAGTTTTTGCGGTAAACAATGGCTTGGTCCCTGTCGAGCTTCCCCCTAGCTGCTTTACAATGATGCCCACACTGTGGTTCCATAAGGAAGAGATTTATGAGTTATTAACCCAATGGCCAGACTCACACTCGGTCACCTCAGATTTCCCCCTTAAGTTCATCAAAAAAATTGCATTTTACATTGCCTTCCCCTTGGAACTTCTGTTCAACCTTTCATACATACGATCGGAAGTTCCATCTCGGTGGAAACATTCCTTCATAGTTCCCATCCCCAAAAAACCTCCTTTCAGTAGTCCTGCGAGCTATCGGCCGATAAGTATCACTTCAATTTTTTCGAGGCTTTTCGAAAAGATAGTAAAGCTCAGACTGACAGAATACTTTGAACTTCACAACATAATCCCTTCCTGCCAGCATGGTTTTAGGGCCGGACACTCTAGAAACTGTTGTGTTTTTTTATTAACCAGATTAGTCCCCCGTCAACCGCCGGGACCTTCCTTTCCTGCGCAAGCTTTCTATCCTCCGCTATGGTCCCTTCCTCCTGTGACACCAACACCTCCTGGAAGTGACGCGTATGCAACACAATGGTGTTTCAAACAGTAGAAGGGACACAATCATGATATGACGGTAGATTTTTCGCTTCCCTTCCTCATCCTCCCTTCCTCTCTCCACTGCCCTCCAGCTGCCACTGCAGCACCATGTGGAATGAACGGAAGTGTGCTAAGCAGGTGTTTATATAGCCCTAAGAGTGTTATCACAACTATCCTGCTACAAAACATTGATATCTCAAATCCTGTAAGCTACCCGATTTGTTAGCGGTTTGTTTATCCCATGAGCTTCCTTCTCACTCACTTCATTTTGCGGACGGACACACATACATACACACACACACACACATACATACAGATACACAAACCGACACACAAAGTTAGCGCTTTATATAATAGAAGGACCGGTTTTAGGCTCCGGCCCGCTATTCGCGCGCATTCATAGACTAGACTCGATGAGCCTTTAGGGAGATTTTACCGCTAAATAATTCTATAGCTGTTCGTTAAATGTATTTACAGTCTTAATAGGCTGCCCATCTTGGCTGTATCTCACTGTTTGATAAGCGCAGTGAAGTGCACAGCTAAAGTGATGATGTAAACAACCACTATGCGTCGAGTATCGAGGTAATTTAGCGGTCGAATATCTCAAAACGGAATGCCTAGTATTCATTATCATATTTATTCGAGCATCCCATTCATCCTCAAGAACTCTAGAAGGTGTAGCGGTCGGAAGGAGTTTACAATTACAACGCTGATGAAATGATATTGAAATGAAAGGCATTATCTACAATCTGCTCTCTATTTTCTATTTCAAGTGCTCTCTACGTTCGTACGCATATCGTTCCTATCAGTCCTCTCGTTATCACTTTTTGACCCCCACCAAATATGTTCCCGTCCCACCCCTATATCATGCCCCAAAATCAGCTCCTGACGACTGCTGCGAAGCGCACTATGAATTTCGTGAAATTTGTGTTTCAGCGCCTCTTATCTACTCTTATCAGTCGTTATCACTTTGTGACCCCCACCAAATATGTTCCCGTCTTACCCCCTATATCATGCCCCAAATCAGCTCCTGACGACTGCTGCGAAGCGCACTATGAATTTCGTGAAATTTGTGTTTCAGCGCCTCTTATCTGCTCTTATCAGTCGTTATCACTTTGTGACCCCCACCAAATATGTTCCCGTCCCACCCCCTATATCATATCAAAAAATCAGCTCCTAACGACTGCTGCGACGCGTGCTATGAATTTCGTGACACACACACAGACAGACAGACAGACTTAGCGCTTTATATATAGTAGGGATATATTTTTTACGACTGCTTTTAATTTTTCTCTTCCCAAAATGTTGCTATTTCTCGGCAAATCGGTTGTTTTTTTTGTCTCTGCTATCGTATTGTTCCCACGCAGGTACCCTGCGTCCAAATAAATAAATATAGCCCTCATAGCATTCCCTTATATATTAACCTTGTCACATGGAGCACTTTTTAACATCTAATTGGTGGATTTGTGGAAATTTTTAGGTGGACGTAGAAGTATTGAGGCGCATTGGTATAAGGTTATTACCTGAAGACACTTCTTTGTTTTTACTCGTTTTTTTTCCTTCGTGATCGCTAGCCAATGACCAATCGCTAGCTGACCTCGTAATTACCCTACGCTGCGAGGGTCAATGCCTCGCGGTGTTATCACTCCTCTTCGAGGCATGTGATGACGGGCTTTTTGAATCCGCTAGCTCGTATTTTGGAGGTCCTTTTCAGATTTCACGTATTGGAAGGAAGGTGAAGAGCTGATCCATGGTGGTTATGGCTGAAAGCAGCGATCTCTTGACACAGCATGCAAAGTCATGGAATGGGAGACACGGCTCCATCCTACGTAAGTTAGATGTTCCAAGGTTTACCTACTGTACTCACTAGCTTTTAATTTACTATAGCGCAGCGGCACCACTCTTATAGACGTTCCTTGCAAACCCGCAGGTGCCGTAAATGCAGTGAATTCTACTATTTTATGAAATTTATAAGTTTCTGCGATCTCAGTACCGACTGATTCATTCTACAGTGCGCGTCAATTTTATATGCCACCCCCTAATTTTTTCAGTTTTCCGACTTATTTGGAAATTTCGTAAATCGGCATAGCAACCATCGGTTTCGGCGTGTCGGAAAACTAGGAACGGTGTTGTTTGATTTTGGTTAACGCGTGGATTTGATTTGCTCTGTTCTTTTGAAGAAAATGGGCCGCGTCAAATTCTTATGCCATCCTAAATTTTCTTCAGAATTTCTCATGTCTCTAACGCTATTCAGCTATGGTGTGCATGTAATACAAATGAGGAAATCCTCGACTCATGCAATGCACACAAATGGTGAAGCATTTATAACTGATTAGTTCGGAATATAGCCTTTATACTGGACGGTAGCGGCATGAAAACGCTTTATCAGAGAAACAGCTGTGTGCTCACTAGTACGATCGCTCCTGCTGCTTGTTGTAGAACTCAACGAGGAGTGTATCCAGGCAAAACTGGGGAAATTGAAGTGCTCAAGGAACTCTTAAATTCTCATTTTCCCGCTTCGAATCCGTGGTCAACTTTTTTTGTGGTCTTGGCTCCTTGCGAAGCTCGAAACGTTCACGCTCACAAAGTCCCTTTTTAGAGAGAACACGACTCGTACCTACTACCTGTCTGGTACCCATCACTGAACTCGATCGAAGTTTTCTTATCAAGGCGATGCAATGATGGCCCATGCCACCACTTCGGTGTCCCGTTCAAGTTACAACTGGCCCATGTCATCATTTTCGCTCGCTCGGTACGAAAATTTTTCCAGAGAGAATCCGACAAAGTTCGGCGATGGGTACTACGCGGATTGTGAGTGCAACTCATATTCTCTCTGAACAGAGACTTTGTGAGCGTGAACGCTTCGAGCTTCGCAGGGAGCCGAGACCACAAAAAAAGTTGACCACGGATTCGAAGCGGGAAAATGAGAATTTAAGAGTTCCTTGAGCACTTCAATTTCCCCAGTTTTGCCTGGATACACTCCTCGTTGAGTTCTACAACAAGCAGCAGGAGCGATCGTACTAGTGAGCACACAGCTGTTTCTCTGATAAAGCGTTTTCATGCCGCTACCGTCCAGTATAAAGGCTAATATTCCGAACTAATCAGTTATAAATGCTTCACCATTTGTGTGCATTGCATGAGTCGAGGATTTCCTCATTTGTATTACATGCACACCATAGCTGAATAGCGTTAGAGACATGAGAAATTCTGAAGAAAATTTAGGATGGCATAAGCATTTGACGCGGCCCATTTTCTTCAAAAGAACAGAGCAAATCAAATCCACGCGTTAACCAAAATCAAACAACACCGTTCCTAGTTTTCCGACACGCCGAAACCGATGGTTGCTATGCCGATTTACGAAATTTCCAAATAAGTCGGAAAACTGAAAAAATTAGGGGGTGGCATATAAAATTGACGCGCACTGTATATGCTCACAAGTTGCTATTTATGTGCTAATTCATTCTCGAACTTCTTCGGGCTATAGCCTTCCGTCGTTGTTTGTCGTTTATATGACCGAAAATCATCCCTATACAACAAATTGCGCCGTTACGGAGATTCGCCGTGCTCCCTTCCATCTGCTTAGCGGAGCCAAAACGATTCGCATAGTGTGGCAACTAAGAAGAAAGCCACTGTCGGTCGAGGAGATATTGTGCGCTAGCTGGGACAATTTCGCTCCTCCTGTAGGGTTGGCCCATGCGACCCTCGAGAACTTTAGAAAAGTGTTGAGATATAGAACCATGCTAACTAGGCTTGAAATATTTATCCGCTGAACGACGTGAACCTACCACTGACCCTTTCCATGGACTAGACTAGGCAACAGTTCCCATTCGTAACATTTTCCAATGACCAGCAAAAAAAATTTGGAAAAGATTGATAAGTAAAAAAGAGATGATCAAACCCAAATTCTTCATTCTTTATATTTTATCGTGTACATATCAAGTTGACAAAATGAGATAAATTGAGGGAACTGAATACAACGACTGGCCAATGGGGAACCCCATGAAATCAAGGTACTAGCAAAAAAGAGGAAATCAAAAAAAAAAATACGACACCAATCCTAATAAGAACGAATGCAAATAAGTGAGGTGTGAAATGGGCTCCCAGTCGTGCCCCAATCCGGCATAATTTTGAAAACCCAAAGCGCCATTCCAGTAACGTTGCATTGCTGTGCCACAGGAGGATTCGCTGGCGTTCCACGGCCTAAGCTAGAGTGGATCGCTTCTCACTCCTTCCAACTACGGGAATCTGAAGGGGCTTCAGAAAAACGACGCTTAGCGGTATTCGGAAGCCGAACATGCCTCGAAGAGGAGTGATAACACCGCGAGGCATTGACCCTCGCAGCGTAGGGTAATTACGAGGTCAGCTAGCGATTGGTCATTGGCTAGCGATCACGAAGGAAAAAAACGAGTAAAAACAAAGTAGTCTTTGGGTAATAACTTATATATCATCGGATAGCATTCATCGCGCCGTTTTGATTCGTTTGGCTTCTTTCGTTTGCTAACCCACTGTTATGTATGTCATCTCCGATGCAATTTGTGCTCTTTGTTCAAACTAGGTTTGCGTACATTATAATTATAGCCACGAATGGATTGTCACTATTATCGGTCTCTAATTTCTGAGTTTTTGTCAGTGATTTGGCCTCACCCGTTCGGCTAGGTGGACCTCGGCTGAGTTGACGGACCTACTAAGCTGGTATCCAGAGCCGCATTCACTCTACAGGGTGGTCCAAAATTATGAGGACCAAGACATTGTGTCGTTAAAAACGC
Source organism: Ostertagia ostertagi (assembly GCA_036418205.1). Lineage (NCBI taxonomy): Eukaryota > Metazoa > Nematoda > Chromadorea > Rhabditida > Trichostrongylidae > Ostertagia > Ostertagia ostertagi. Next base: position 11,071 of record MU883011.1, read on the forward strand.
ATAGTAGCTTGATGGAACAAACCAACTTCTGGGAAGTATTTGTAACTCTTACCTTAAAGTAATTCCAGAATAGAATTGAGATCTGCCACTTCCCCCGTTAACACGAGCCTTCGGATGAGGGGGATGGCGCGTGCGGTGGCACGCAAACTAGGGAAGGATGAAGGGTCGAAGTGGCCATATGAAATGAGACAAGTATCATGGTATGTGGTTTCGGACGCTGATCTCGAATCTTCTTCCCAAATCTGCCAAACGATTCGCTGAACGGAGGTTTTTTGTTCCCTCACACAGTTTAACACAGTGAGAAATCGGCCTCAGCAGCAGCGGCTTGTGAACGAAGCAGTGAGCCTTTGATCAAGTGCTGGTGGCCTAGTGGTTAAGGTGGTGGGCTTGGGATTTCGGGGTCAGTGGTTCGGATCCGCCCTTGTTTTCCATTTTGCATTTTTGTGACTGACTATTTGGCAGTAGTGAAACATGATTCCTTCATCATTGGTCAGCCCTACTTGCTTTTGGATGAGTTTGAGGTCGATAACTTCGAAATTTTTCCTAACTTGCATGCCACTACATAAGGTTAAGGCGCGCCAGTATACGGAGCGCGCGCTTCAGCCGTTTTTGAGTGAACGAATGTGAGATCTGTGTTCAAGTAGTCCAATAACTCCTGGGGCCGATTTCTAGAAAAATTCGAGATTTTGAATTAATCTTCAAAAAAGTGGGCGAGTCACTCATTGATGCTACATATCCATAGCCGGTAGTTCCAGGGTTGACCTATTTTGGACGACGGCGACCCTTTAAATTTGAAAATAATAAAATGTGGGTGTTGAAATCATGCGAACAGAAAACCAGACACTGCTTTACACTCTTCAGAAACCAAAAAAAACTTATATCGTCTCAAGGCTATATAGGCTTCGATGATAGGCTGATGGATGAATGGATAGATACCCACCCAGCTTATTTCGAAATTTGGTCGAAATCTCAAATTTGGCTACAAACTTGTCCCTAGGGGTATTTTAATCTCCGGAACACGAATATCACACTTGTTTGCTGCAAAAACGTCTGCCAAGAGTTCTGTGGGCTCCATGTGCAGTCTTTAGTAAGTACCGCAGAAACTGATTAGAAACTCCTCGCAAAGTCTTTGCACGGGTAACTACAGGCAAGCATTGATCGAGTAAGGTAGCTGGGAGCCTTTTCATCATTTTGCAGCGAAGGCAAAAAAGAGAACCCGCCAGGGAATCGATCCTACGACGTCTCGCACGTGAACCCGGACTACTACCGCTGCACTACTTTCCTTCATAACTCCATTCGGAAAATCGTTTGGCAGATTTGGAAAGCAGATTCGAGATCAGCGTCCAAAAACGCATCCACCGGTGTAGGTCTCTTTACATATGGCCACTTCGACCAATCATCCATTCCTGGTAGGCGTGCCATGTTTCCAGGCCTTCTGCTCTGCCTTCTTCAGGGAATCAAACTTTTGTGTTGCATTTATTTGCGCTTGCATCCAGGGTGTGAAATACAGAAATCTAGAGCTATTAGGTGGATGGTTCCATTGTAACAATTCTTCGAAAGCAACGAACTCGAAAAATCGCTTTTTGGAGGATTTTTGCTTTATTCTTGGGTGCTCGGTCCTGTAAGAAGTTCTAAGTAGACTACTCGTGTGGCTTTCTATCCACTACAGATGTGGAGTCTTTAGAGTGTCTGGCTGGGTTTTCACATCAATTTTTTCATTTTGGGTGTACGAAAGTCGACAAGGGGAGACCTAGTTTCTGCATCTGATAATTATCCTGGTGGTAACTGTAACTTTCGAGTCCCCGAATTTTCCATCTGTGGTGGTTCCAAACTTATTGAAGAGTTGAACTGTTGCTCATAAGGGCTTCCCTGATAGGTTAGACTGCTGCTAGATGTAACGTGCCAGAGCCCCTAGTGAGTTCAATTTGAGGACTGACTTAAAGTGAAGTAGTTATTTCACTAGTTTTGAGAACTTCATGAAATTTGGTTTCATTAGGAAGAAGACATTGTACCCTTTCACATAGTGCACAGAAAACGAGATGAAAATGGAGCGATACGGAAAAAAGTGGATATGACTGCGCGCACGCGGTCCTCATAATTTTGGACCACCCTGTAATCTCGCGACTTGCAGTGTTGGAGGGCCACTGCTCTTCGAAGCCGAGTGTTCCACCTCTTCCCCTCCCCCAGCCGTCTCATCCGTTGCCATTTAACACTTTTTTATGATTTATTTGTTTATTACGTTCATTATATCGGCTACCTGTTACATAACGGGGTTCTGTTTTGTTGTTAATATTAATCACCGATAATAAATCATAATCATAATCATAAATTTCCCCTTCCTCGAACTTCGTCCTTATCATTCCTCCTTTAGATAATTCACTAATCCAATGAAGAGAAACGCAGTGTCTTGCGAAAGAATCTGTGATAGCATGCGAGCTTGACAACAGTCTAGTAAAAAAAAAACTTTATTAACAGTTGTCCTCTAAGATTCCGAGAGAACTACTCTCCCTTCCTGTGCCTGGGGCAGTAGCCAATATGATGGCAGCGGTGCTTGTTAGTAATTGGCGTCTGGAAAAATACAGTGCTTCGGAACTTCAAGATAATACTTACTAATTCACAACCATATTTTGTTAATTTTTTGCCAATTACAATATTCACCATCATTCCAGTTAGTCCCGCAATTCTCACCTTACTATTGAAATTGCTTTTACCCGTGGGTAGGTTGCTATGAAGAACGTCAGAGAGTAGGAAATTGGTCCAATGCATCCATTTGTGAAAGCAAGTAGGTTAAGCGTGAATGGATAAGAAACGAACACCCGCATTCTGATTGGGAAAATTGCAGCATTGTTTTCAGCATTTTTTTTTTCATTGCAAAATTGTTTTTTAACGTTGAACATTACATGAAAGGCCCTCTATTCTGTTTCCATCTCTAGAGTTGAGAGGCGTATGCATCACTCATCACGGTTCCTACAATACACATGCAATGGGAAATTACTACTAACATCGCAAGATGGTAAACTATTATAAATGTAGCCTAGAAGGACGAATTCACGCTGAAAAAGCAACCCATTTCAAATTAAGGGATGGTGAGTGGTACACGAAAGAAGGAAAACCATGAGAAACGGCCCAGAACCCGAGAAATGGGACCCCTTCCTTGCCCGTTGATTTGAGCATTGATGCGACTCTCATCGCTGTGCCCTCTTCAACACTACGCTCTCTCACCTATCTAATCACTCGCCACGTATAGACCTGCGGCGAGTGATCAGATGATCGGTGGGCGTGCACTGGCCACCGCGCCAAGATTGAGCCTTAATAGGTCGCCGAGGTCAACTCCTTCGGTGCCAATTGCGCTTCAGTCCGCACCCTTAGGAGGTCCGCGGGTCCCTCAACTAGGTGAATTACTCCTTCTTCGACTTCATTCTAATCGTGAATTCGTCCTAAGTCGCATTTGAAAGATGATCACAAATTGAGAAGCTGTGCGCATCTTCGGTTTAGTGAAAAGCAGAAAAGGATAAAGCATTTACCGTTGATCAATCCCTTTTTGGGGTGTGGCACGCATTCCACTTCCATGTTGTACATTCGTAGTGGCATTTGAATGCGTCGAGTCGAGTACCAATTAACCGACCCTGGAGGGACGGAAGGCATGGCTGGCCCGGGCGACTCACGACCTGGGATTTTGTCTTCGGACCGCTCGCGTGGGTGACAAGCGCGTGCGAGCTTGCCACCTGCACGCGACTGTGCGCGCACGCTGTGATATCGTCAGAAGGTCCATGCATTAGGACGGTCCCAATGAATTTTTGAAGAAACTTACATTTATTGGTTTTATAAAATTTTTTTGTGATGACCATGAGGCTTTCCAAATACCTGCAACTCCAGCCACACAAAGCTCCGCCCTATCCAATAGCTAGCCATCCACTCGTGTAAGATTGTTTACTTCACTTTTAGCTTAGGCATCCAATTTCTTTTCGACTATTTTTGAAGGCCATTCTTGGACTACCATTAGAAATCTTTGGTCCAGGCTACAGGAGATTAACCAATGAAGATACGCTGAGACACGCTCCTTCTCCAAACCCATGTGCACGGGTGTTGAACTCTACTTCTAGTGGTTTTTCCTTCTTTGTGAATCACAGCTCTAACCACCCTACCAGTTTAAACCGGCAATCTCGATGTTCTGTCCGGCGTCATTGGAAAAGAATCCAAACAAAGAGGGCACTTTTTGTCAGAGCGTTTTGGTGTGCTGAGGTGACCAGTACTGAGACATCTCGATAAAGTCGCCAAGGTTTTAACATATGGAGCTTGTCTCTCACATGCTCTGAGCCCGAATCAGCTCTAAACCCTATCTGACATCATCATGTTCCCCGTTGAATTTCCCAGAATTCCCTCGAACAACCATCAAATCATACTATTCGTTGATATGGACTGGGTTCTGTGTGCTAACAAATACACAAGCCGCAGTAGCTTAGCTAAAACGATTCGGGACTTCTGACAGCAAAAGCCTTAATCCCTCCGAATTCTTAATTACTGAGTCGTCTGGGAATGGCACAAACTAATAGCAGTGTCACTGGCAAAGATAATCGTCCTTAGCTTGGTGGCGGCCTTTGAATTGAAAGCAACGTCGACAAATTCTTTTTCTCGAGGTGTTTCAACGTTCTCACCTTGCTAAAAAATTCATGAAAACTCTCGGGCGGCCAGTCTTCTGTCCTCTGCCCATTAGCACTAATCCTTTTGCTCAACGAACGACTATCCGCTCTCTCTCTCAATCACCTTCTGGAGAAGAAATCTCACTTGAATCACCATAAAGTCAAAATCGACATCCAATATTTCTTCGATCAGAACTCTATGGAATTCTATAAGAGAGACGTTGAACACCTACCCTCGCACTGGAAATACCCTCCCTTCAAAAAGCGAGAAAGTGTCGGGTGCAGACCATGCACCACAAGTGACGACGGCCTTCACAAAATGTTAATGTTTTCTGCCAATGAAATGATTAGCCTGTTGCAGTTGTATTCTATCATTGTCACTAATTACAACTATCATTTACCAGAAATCAGCTATCACTATGAACAACTTCTAACCAGATTTACTTGGAGGCCGTCGTCAGTTGTGGTGTTTGGTCTGCACCCGACACTTTCTCGCTTTTTGAAGGGGAGGTTATAATGATAATAATGGTGATGTAGACTAAGCTGGATAAATACATCAGAGAAATAAAATAAGTTCGGGAACACCCAAAGTGTCTCAAAAATTGTTGGCCGACCTAATAAATGTGACTTGCATGGAAATGAGGCACAATCACATATTCTACGCTATCACATCACGGAAATTCACGGCAATTCATGGAGTGAGCCCCTAATAAGATCTATTTTATCTTATCTTATTTCAAGGTAATGATCGCTCTTTGGAGTGAAGTTTGAGATATCCAACCATGGGTAGTTCACCTGCTCTAATGTTCAGCAGCAGGGAAGAAACCAAGTCCAAGTTGAAGCAACAGATTAGGTCAGGTCAAGAATCTATTCTGTGGGTGGAGTAAAGTGGCCCAGGGTAACAGATGAGCTCGTTGTCGCGGCTCGAAGGTGTGCAACAATGGCGCGAGGGTCTTACAAAGTCTGCATTTGGCGACTGAATCTCAGCATTTGGAGTACGTCGCACACGCCTCATGACAGCAACATGGATTACGTCGTAGCGGCTGATTCAAATACGCACGGGTTACTGGTGCCGTGAAGCAGGGTCAACCCTACGTTGGTACAAGTAACAACGGGGGGTCGTACCTGGTTGAGTTTGTAGGGGGGGGGTCGTACCCACTTTAGTCGCTCGAAATCACGTGTGGGATTGAGGTGAAACTAAGATTTCGTGGGTAGTAGGCTGGGCGAGTGGAGGGGCGCAGGATAAAAATTTGCCGTTTCAGCGCGCGTATACCCCCCCCGCTCGACGGCATTTTTGGAGGAAAAAGTGGGCGGAGTTTGGTGGGTTGAGTGGTATCAGAATTAAATACTATAGAGAGATGATGGTGGTCGAGGTGTCGAAAAGGGGGTCGTATCAAATCCACCTTGGGGGAGGGGGGTCGTAAAAATTTTTCGAAAAGTAACAACGATAGGACCGACCCTGCCGTGAAGCAAGCAAGCTCGTACGTTTTGTCTGGTCCCATTTCTTCTTTATTTCAAGGAGGAAGAGGGGAAGCACTTGTTAAAGGCGTTGACGACGGTTTGCTCTGAATCTTTTCATTTTCAATCAACTCGTCATCCAGAATTCAGTACCGACCGCTGCTCCCACCGATTTGATCTTGGGTTATTGCTTAAAGCAAGCCTAACATAAATGTGATTAGGAAGAGCAGCATTTTAGT
>MU883013.1:0-12653 GCA_036418205.1 Ostertagia ostertagi
GCTTTGATACAACCAAATTGAAAAATTGAAGAACGTCTAGCCTTCCGACTACTTGTTTTAGAGCAAATTCTGCTCTTAAAGAGGTCTCTCCCCCCCTCCCGGAGAAAAAGCATGATTCAATCTCACACATAAATTACGGTCTTAGAATTACGCTCACCCATCTTTATCACTAAAACGAAAAGAACAAAAAATCGCATTTGTTTTGGCAAACAATTCGAAAAAGAAGGACTGCTACGCGTTCAAATTCCCGCCGGACATCTGTCACAAATGCTGGCGGCGGGAACGCTTCCACTTGGTTCACGGAGTGCTGTCACTAGAAACTCTTTTGACCTTTTGACTTATTGCACTAACATCTCACACTTCTACTCCATCCTCTATCGATCGATTTGTCTCTATTCTCCGAAATCGAACGCTTTTATTGGATTCTTTCAATGCGTCGCCTGATACGTGACCGCCTTAAGGTGCACTTCTCTCCCTCGCCTCTGCCCGACCTACCTTCGACCGTCCATAGAGTGTGGTTTTCGTAAGTTTGTTTCTCTTCGGAAACCGAATCTTCTTGAAACTTTGTGTATTGTTCTAGTGATCACAACTGACATATTCATGTTGGGAAAGAATGCAGAAATTTCCGTGGAGGATTCCTTCAACGACAACTGAAGTACATGAAATTTCGGGCAGATGGTGCAGCAATCGTGGATGAGGTCTATGTGAGCGTTTACACTAGGCACTTACCCTTTGCACTATCACTGAACGATGAATTGTGCCATAATATTTGCTTGTAGTGATGAATGAACACGTATAAAAGACAGCTGCACCTCGCCGCTACAACTTTTGTCTCTTTTGATCGCCCTATGAAAACAATGTCGACGAAAAAAGTTGATTTGAATTTGTCCTAGGACATATATTTCTGCGTGCGGATCGTGCAGCTGTTCATTGTGTTAAGCTGCTGAAAAAGAAGAGTAGCTACATGATGGAAGAACTATTTTTTGACGTTTCGGAAGTGAAAAAACTGGATCACAGAATTCGGAAATATACTTAAAGGCATACCCCGGGTTCAGCCCTACTAGTAGAAAGATTTTGCGAGGGAAATTGTAAGGTCCGTACTACCTAGATCACTCCAGCTTCGTCGCAAAAATTGCGCGGTTAGGGCGCTAATCCTTACGGGCCTGCAACCATCGACCCCCGTTGCAACGCTTCCCACCCACCGCATTGATGTAGAGATCAGCGTGCTCTCTCGAACAGCGTTCTCTCTTGCGTGTTTTTAATCGTCCTTCGAAAACACTGTTTTCTTCGAAAGCCCTGTCGCGCTCGCGCCACATCTGACCTTATTGAAGGTTGAGATCTCGTTCTCAAAGATTTCTCTTGCTTTCCTTTCCACTTTCAGGTCGTTCCGCAGCTCAGTCATCACTACGAAGCGCTCTTATCACCAGTTTTATCCCAGGGCTTGCCTTTAACAGCTCTGGCAAAAGCTCGCCTAAGCGGGGAAGAGTTGGCAGGGTGAATATCGCTTGAGGATTCCTCAACGGCACGTCGAGGATTCTCTGCCCGATCAGAGACGATCTCTCGCGCGGACATTCACACTCGCCATGCCGTGCCGTCTGTGCTCTCCGCGCGGATGTTCACTCTCGGCACTACTCTCCTCTCTCTCTCTGATATTCGCCCTTTTTTTGTTTTCGAAAATTGGGGAAACTTCTATCGAATATTCAAAAAAAATTTCGCTGTCCTTAGTTTTGCAGCTTCAGGCGTTACATGCAACTGAGGTAAGTACTTTCCATCCTCCTCCCTACTGGCTCAAAACTAGCAAATCCTGATGGCTTATACCGTTTGAAAGACGAGCATCAAATCATTCTTTACTGTTTTTTGATCCTATGAATTTGTCCGTCGTCGTGCGCGGGAAGGTGTCTCGTGGTTGCTTGCCGTCGCTCATACTGGAATGATCGTTTGCACTAGCGTGCACTTCAACAGAGCTTTCGAAGAAAAAAGAATGGTGCCGCAGTGCGCGGCAATCGCTCTGTCAGCGCGCGCGACTCATTCTGCTACCTTAGGAAGAAACACCATATCTTCATGGCAGGGGTGAATAACGGTCGAGGAATTCCTCGACCATGGCTCTCTACTGTGCGAGAGTAGTGCCGAGAGTGAACGTACGCGCGGAGAGCACAGACGGCACGCATGGCGAGTGTGAATGTCCGCGCGGAGAGCGTATGATCAGGCGAAAATCCTCGACGTGCCGTTGAGGAATCCTCGACAGATATTCACCCTGCTTCATGGTGATATTTATTTCTCATAATGAGCAGATCATCTACAAATATCTCTCGCGACCGCCTATCATGTTCTGAGTTCATTTACTTGTATGGCTACGGAAATCGCACAGGAGATATGGTGCTCACCTGGAGGCCCCAAATCTATTTCTGGACAAGGAGAAAGTGCATGGAAACAAAGCTCACTGCACTTTAAAATTCAAAGTGTGGCTGTGGTTTCGTCTAAAGGGGGCAGTTCAGGCGTGTTGAACTAATTCCCTTCTTCTTTCACGTTCCACGCACTTCAAAGCTCTTTATCCTCCGCCAGGCTCAAGCGCAAGCCTCATTGTCCTGGCTAGCCTTAGGTATTCTCTGTCAAAATCCCAACCCTCTGGCTTGTGGAGCGCCGAATTCTTTATATCAAGTGGTATAACGGGGCTTTGTAGAGATTTCTGTCGGGGTAGCAAAAATGTTTCTCGTTCTATCATCGACAGGGACGCGAACCCATGCCATTTTGCACGGGAATCTACAAAAAGGGCCTAATGTCTTCGTCTATTCCTGGTACAATTGGCTCTTTTTCGATGGAGGAATGTAGCATTTTTCTTCCATTCTGTGCCCTCATTAGCCTTCATTTTTCGGATGCTTCAATGCAGGCCATAATTTAGCCGGATGTCTCCCTCTTGTGTCAGCGCTGGACGTGCATTTCTTGTACCTCATTTACATCATTGCTCTCATTCTTCTCATCTCTTTTCACCAGCTGTTTCTCATACTTCTTTCGCAATGTTAGTCTTTACAAACGATTCTCCGATTATACGAAATGCACGAATATACCCCTCCCTTACGCAAGATCTTCCAAAAGCAAAATCAAAATTTTTCGGAGACCACCTTTCCCTTTGAGACACCACTGTAGAATTATGACCCGAAAATGGTCAGAATATGTTTAGCGTAGGAAATTCTTCGATAGGGGGGGGGGGGGAACGGGGGAGTATTTAGGTATTTACAACCCACATCGCGATTTGAGATTCATTTACGGCGCTAATAATCCAAAATATGGTCTCAGCGCTAAAAACGAATATTATATTTGAAACAAGCTTTCATTTATTCCTGTAGCTGAAGTACAAATTATTGGTGGTTCAGTGAGAGGATGCCTCATTTTTCATTCCCTTGGAAAAGCTGCACCTCATTTGAATTTAGCCTGCTGCACAGCTAGCCCGATCCAGTCTTGTGTGAGTTTTTAATGTTCTTGAAGCACGCCGCATAGGGAGTCAAAGAGATTTGCGCTGCAGGTTTTTCAGGCAGGCAAGAGTCATGCATGGCTTTTGATTGATTGATCGACTAATACCCCATTAACCCTCATTTCAAATTACGAGAGAAGTCGGTGAGACCATAACCAGGAGAGACCCAAATGCAAGTGTTTTTTGCAGTTGAAATGGCCTAGCCTGTTGCGTGTATACGTCATTTATCACGCCAACCATTAGATACATTAAGCGCTGCGAGCGCAGGCCATGACTTTAGTCGCCTGGGAACTCTTCTTTGTTGTTGTCTGACCTGATGAGGCCCGCCTGTATGTGCCCTTAGATAGGTTACCCTTCTTCGGCCGGTATTTGTGGATCTCCTCAAGGGACTGGGCAGAAGTGGTGCATAGGTGACGCCCATGCCACGACCACCGTTTGAGGACCCTAGATCGTCGTCATCTTGGTCGTCCAAACCTTCCGTCTCACCGGGTTGATTGACTGGTACCAGCCTTGTCTAATGTTAGAAGGAGAAAAACTGATAATGTCCCCGCGGGAGAAAAATTGCATACGGTGATCGCATGTAAACCTTAGAACACTTGTGAGGTAAGTAATGCGTGTCGACCAAAAATGGTTTGGTCAACGCCGAAGCTTTAACCTTCTCACTTTTGCTGAAGAACGCGGAATAGGTGTGGAAAGACGAACGCAATCCCCCACTGTGAGTGCAGCAGATCCTTATCAGTCATCAAGTCTCGCATCTTCTAGCATCTTTGACTGATTCTACTAGTTGTTGCTTAAACTGAATAGAAGCATTAAGCGCTTGTACGATTTCGAATGGCGTTCGAATACATGGCGTCTTCTCATTTATCAGTGTTGCTTTTGCATTTTATATTATGTTGGCCACAACTGAATTTCGCCTTATCCAGGAATGAGATAGGCAACTCGATGCCAGACGTCTGAATCGGTAAGTATACCGTAGCAAGCATCGCTTGACCCATCAACTGCGTGGAACTGCTTCAACCATCTCAACGATCTTGAGCAGGAGCTGAAGTGCGGCCCACCCTGAAAAAGGGTTTTCAGCACTTAACCACTTTTAATTCGAATGTGTAGTGTGAGTGTAGGTGAGTGTACCTTCTGAGCAAAAAATTCATTGTCCTGTTCTCAATGGAAAGATATCTCCATATTCTCTTCTTCAGAATCTTTTCGAATCTCTCCTTTTCCCAATAATTTAGATATTTATTTATAGACTAGGAAAAGTGCAAAAAGACGAAAATTAGGTGATATTATGTCTTGTCTGTAGACTCGTTTTTTTAGTATAGACGTAGACATTGATCGGCGGCATGCGCATCAATGTGAAAACGGCTGCAGAAAGATTAGGATTAGCAACACGTTATCGGGAGACCTTCTTCGAAGTTCTATTTTAATTTTTCTACCGTATGCACTTTCTTATTATCTTTCTGCCTTATAATTAGAGCGCTTAAAGGCAAAGTCCAGGATTCATAGACTGTTATTTGTTTGTAAATGACGGTAGAGATGTGAAGCGTAACGCGAGGACAAAAAAAAAAACAGAAAGAAATATCGACAAGACGTGAGATAAACTCCCCTTTCCGGTGGCGGCAAAATTCTGATTCGTGGGCGGGAGTCAATGGTGTTGGGCGGGGCCAGTGCTACATAATAGGGCCTCAGCGTCTCGGTTTTGTTTAGGTCGTGGCGCCAAATGGGTACATGCTCTGCGTTCCCTTTCCGCTCCACGTTTCTCGCGCAAAGGCGTCGGCCAGGAATTCCGAATTTTGCCTTCAAGACAGTTGAAAGCGCCCCCCCCCAATTGCATTCCCATCACGGCAGGATCACTCGTGCTTACTGCGTAGACATGCTGCTCTGCCGCAGTAGTGAGTGAGGTGGTAATCCGATGCGCTTGCAAGCGCCTCTATAACACGTGACATACCGAGAGTCAGGGCAAAGGCACTTGTGATGGAGTGCAAATATATTCTTTCATAACATCTCCCCCCCCCCAATTGTACATTCCATCGGCGGGATCTATCACAACCCCAGGGCAGTTCCTTCTATTCCCGCTTGCACCTCTCAGTTAACCAAAAAATCCGTAGTAAACTCTGGTGTGCAGAGGATTGCGGGTGAAAAGTCTCATAATCCCAAAAAGTCTCCATTGCAACTACTATCAAGAGCAGCCCCCTTCATCGATCCTCGCGCAGAATGGACAGTTCATCACCTGCCGACAACTTCCAAAGACTTCGTTTGATCGAGCTTTTCTTGACGATTTTTTACTCTGCTCGCTGAAACCAGTTTGGAGCACATAATACCCACTTACAGGTAGTAGTGCCCTGTTCACGAGTCGTGCTCAAAGCTTAGACCACAGGTTAGGAGCGTAGGTAGGCGAAGTTTACTCAGATGCCAACAACAATTCAGATTTATCGGTGGAATCCCGAGCAACTGGCTTTTGAGGAGGATTGCCCCTTGCCTATTCGGAACTATGTTTTCAGAAGCGCCTGCACGCTAGGTACACCAGAGGTACAGCCTTCTATCGATGTTGTGTTTGTTGAAGCATTATGTATAGCTGTCTATTTTCAGGGTCAGGGGAGAGAAGGGTGGGGGTTTTGTGTTCGTTGTGAGTTTCGTTTTTGTTTGGAATCGGATTAGGCTGTTTGTCGTGGAGAGAAACGGTAATAAGTGAGTTGCAGAGCGTATTAGCAGAATTTCGCTGGTCCGATTCCATGGTGATGATAAATACGAGAAACGAAGATTTCGTTTAGGAACGCTCGCCCTTTCAAACTTGCAGGCACTTTCCTCCTAATTAGGGACCCAGACTTTCCTAGGCGGAGGTCTTTATAGAAATTCAGGTTCAAGGACTGCCTAGGTAAGTTTTATTGGCTTTTGGTGGGACTAACATTGCCAAATCCATGACTCATTACGGTCCTCGAAACCAGCTAAAAACAAGCAAAACGGCAATCAGTAGTAATGACGTGGTGGCTATTTTCCGTTACCCATCTTTGATGAGTTCCTTAAAACAAGTCGTCCCGCACATGTCATACAAGGTCAAAGACCGTTTAGATGGGAAATCCGAACTTTAAGGCAAGGTCCGGATCTGGTCAACTTAGGATATCGACAATGGGTAGCACGACGGCAAGCCGGAAAGGAGGCCACAAACCCCGCCTAACACCACTATAGCACACAAATCCGCGACATTTTACTTTGTTTGCCACCAGTTATAGGCGTTTTGTTGCCTTGTCGACGGTTCTTTCTTCCTTTTTTTCATGCTGGCGTTACATTAAATGTCTCCTCTGTAACTTGCAAAGCGCAGCAAATAGGATCAGTTCGATCCGAGCTTTACTTTAAACGCATTTTTAATTTGACACTTTTCTTCAGAACTGTCTCGGGTTTAGTTCAGGGAATGTCCAGAACGTCTCTTGTATCCTTTCTCGGAGAGCTGAATATTCGTTTGATTGTAGTGTACATAAGGTCCAATTTGGCTTAACTAGTTGGAATGCGTGGCATACCTGACTAGGGGAGGGCGCCGGCGGATTAATGGACCTTAGAAGCAGTGTTGATCTATACATCTACCTTCTCAATTTGTGTTGTAGGTCCATTGCAGGGATTAGCTCTTCAAAATCCTCCACTTCACATTCAAAGGGTCCCACTACATCAGGTTTCTCCGCCCTAAAACGGCGCGACAACGGTCTGTTCCAATTGTTCGAGCCTTATTGCGATTTTCAGCCGCAAACCAGTTCGAAACCGTTGTGTGAGGCCACATTTCCCACCGGCGCTCAACCGAGGCTAATTTGTTCGACCAGCGATTGAATCACATCACTAATAACAATTCCATTCCCATTGTGTCCTCCGCCACTGCTAAAAGCTGAGTGCTTACCAAAACTTTTCACATTTCACTCTCACAAGCCTCTTGAAGCCTAATTTTGATAGCAATTTCTAGTAAGATCTATCTCCCACCTTTTTTGTCAACTCCTAAGAAAACAGTAACTTTTAGTGCCTTTCGACATATTACAGTAACAGTAACATTAGCGATGTAATTTTATGCTTACTTCAGCATGAGAGTAGCCGAGAATGTGAAAGGAGGCGCCGATGCCACCGGCATGGGCCAGTGATTGAATCTGGGATCGAAGTTCCGTTAAGGTTAATGAAGCCCTCCACCCTTGCGGTGCCGGTTGATTGGTGCCAGATTCGTTTGTGAGGGACGTCAACTTGCGCATCGACTAACTCCTCTATCCCCCCCCTCCTCCCCACCTTTCCCACCTCCGCCAAAAGCCCTACTGTATGGGCTGCAATGGCTCTGAATGGTTTTCAAAGGTTTACAGCGAAATTTAACTCTGAGCGCTCTAGCCTTAACTTACAATCACATTATTTATTTACCTACTTACTTATTAAGTTTTTATCTAATGTAACAACGATGAACAACAGCACGTAGGTACAAGATGACGTCATTTGAAGGCACAACCCAGGCAGGAGTCGAATGAACGACTCTCGGTGGTCTGTAGGGTATACCTCTAGAAAACAACCACAGTTGGACACTCGCGTTAATGGAAATGACCCACAAGGTAGCCAGTGCCTTGCAAGGGCAGCTTCAACTGCTTCAAATTCCCCTTCCGCAGCAGGTCGTTGTCTGCTGCGCTCTCTCACCTCAGTCTCTCCACTCTCGGTCTCAGTATTGCCTTATTGCATCGCATTACAAAAGTAAGCAAGCTCTAAGTTAAGGGTCTTCTACAAATTCTTTCCCTTTTTCATTTCTACGGGCCCATTTTGCTCCACAACTATCACATTTGTTTGATTGTCATGCCTTTAGTAGAAAAAATCATGAATTAGCAGAATACAGCGTGTGAAAAGAGGCTTAATCGATTTTGGCCCAAAAAGGAGAGAGCTCTCCATATGAACAGAAGAGGAAAATGAAGCTTTTTTCAAGTTAATCGGCTGAATTGTTCGGCAGATGACGTTAGCATGGACCACTTTCATTAGTGCACTAATACAGCAAGGTAAAGTCTGTTGCAAAGCGCGGAATGCGCCTGGGTGCGAGGCTCTGGCGGAGCTGATCGTGGGTGAAGTAATGTGTCGAATCGGATAAGCGGCGGCTGCGGGTAGGGGTACACCATTCGAGTAGGTTCAGCCTTCACCTCAGGCGAACCATTCCTATCCTCTTTCCACTTTACCATTTGTACAGCTTCGCCTTACTGCGATTAGCAAGCGCCATCAAAGCCTCAACATGCTAAACACAAAAACTATTACTAGTACTCCAGCTGTTCCCACTTGGCGCAGTGTGCAGTGACTATAGGCTCCTCGACCACGTATCAGCGAACCACGCGGAACGTGTCAAACAAGAGCTACTTCACTATTTGGTGTAGTTTTATAGAGTTTGGATTAGAATAAATAAATCATTATTCCTGAAAACCTTAAGTCTGTTTCAGTATATGAGCTTTGGACAAAATGCTTTGTCCTGAGTGGGAGACGAACCTTCTCTTTTCACTTTGTGCAGTTGTGCCACTGATCACACCAACAGATGCTCAATTCTATTTCTCTATTTATTTTATGTTTTCGTTTTATTTAATTATTCTATTTATTATTTATTTCTTATGTTTCATTATTTTATGTTTTATTTTTTCTTTTCAGGTCCTATTCAATTTTTTTTTTTTATTTCTTTTCTATTTCTGTGATCTTTAAGCCCAATTTTCGTGTTGTTTCATCTCTCTTTTCAACATGAAGTCACTCCGTCGCGTCGATCATCCTTTGACTCACCGTTCAAATTAAGAAGAAGAAGAAACAGAATCGGCTTGTGTGGTGCTATTTTAGGGGAACAGGTTGAATCAAGGACAATCGTTGTTTTGATTTGGGTTAGAATTTGCGGAATGCTTGCTGGCCTTTATGGGCGTCGATTAGCGCCATTTGTCCAATGTATCGCTGGGCTATGCTGGTGCATTTTTTCATTCTCCGTCTATGAGCTACGGTGTTTTTTGTGAATATGTATATTGTGCCCTTCAAGATACAGTCAGAAGCATTGGGATCCATTTTAGCTAAGGAAGATTAAAAGAGGATGCTACGATAAGAACGAAGGTCGAATAAGGAGAAAACTGCCTAGTGGGGAGACAGGCAATTTTCCCCTTCTTCGACCTTCGTACCCAGACGGACCTCCTTAGGGTGCGGACCGACACGCAATTGGCAGCGAAAGATTTGACCTCGGCGATCTAGCATGGCTCACTCTTGGCGCGGTTGGCGGGGTACGCCCACCGACTATCTAATCACTCGCCGCAGGTCTATACGTGGCGAGTGATTAGATAGCAGAGAGAGCGTAGTGTTGAAGAGGGCACAGCGATGAGAGTCGCATCAATGCGCAAATCAACGGGCAAGGAAGGGGTCCCATTTCTCGGGTTCCAGGCGTTGCTCCAAGGTGAAAGCGGGGGGGGGGGGGGAGAACGATAGAATGTGAGGAGAAAAATGTCGTAAAATTCAGAAGGAGGCTTAGATTCGGCTGCATGCGTTTAACGGATTCTAGAAATGGCGAACTGCGATGCGATGGCGTGCGTTTATATACTTCCAACCTTTCTCGTAATTATAATGAGCTTCTCAAAGAGGAAGCGGGGGGGGGGTGAGTGCGGCGTCCGGTGCGTGTTATCCTTTAATAAATGAGCGCCGAATGGTAAAAGCTGACTACCGTAGTTCAGCGGAATGGCTCAGAAGCTGAAAGAAATCATTTCGGGCTAGATTGGACGATTTAATACAAGCGAACGTTCTCAATTTTATTGTGAACGGTTTGAATCTTCAGCTGTGTTTTTCGTAGTCTTTCCAAGGAGCTCTTTTTGTCTTTGTTTTTCGAATCCTTTCGTCGAAGATCGGATTACGGTCACTTCTTAGTACTCCCGCTTCCTGTTCTTCTTTTTTCAGTTATTTTTTTCGGCGACATCTCGCCCTCGGACAATGTACTTGTTGTTTTGATTCTCGCGGAACACACGTGCGCTTTGTGTCAAACAAGTTCTGAGAACAAATATTTACGTCTTGGCACACTGCCAGATCATTCGTCTCGGCTTCATGCCACTCAACACTGGAATTTCTGAGTCTAGTCCTCGGATTCATGTCACCACAACAGTTTTCGAGGCATCGCAACTATCGGGTTATTGATCTTATCATCTGTGATTGCGCTCTTTTCCTTGAAATACCTTTAAAATCCAAACTTATCTTTCTCCATGGAGCTAAACGGTCCGTTCTGTTTACAAATACAGCCATAGTG
Source organism: Ostertagia ostertagi (assembly GCA_036418205.1). Taxonomy (NCBI): domain Eukaryota; kingdom Metazoa; phylum Nematoda; class Chromadorea; order Rhabditida; family Trichostrongylidae; genus Ostertagia; species Ostertagia ostertagi. Next base: position 10,707 of record MU883013.1, read on the forward strand.
TAGGGTATGGAAGGGGGAGGGGTAAAATTCAGAAGAAAGCCGGCTACATTGCATCCCTTTTTCGTGCGCGTTGGGCGTGGTTCACTTACTAAGAAAATATCGTTTTCGACCATTTTGCAACCTCGGGTCCCTTTAGAATGCAAATTTGAGAGTCAAATTCCGTATTCAGAAATGTTGCATTATGGAGATCCCACCCACTTCAAAAGCCACACCTACGTAGCAATCGTAAAGTGATAGCGTGCGTTCGAAAGTTACGCCCACATAGCAATAAAATAATCAGCAGTGTCCTGTTGCTGCTTTTTCATATGATCCAGAGCCACTAATTGAATTGAAATTCCATAAAAACTTTCATCATGGTTGACGAGAGATTATTCCGGCGTTATCTCAAGATAGAAAACGTTATCTCAAAATGGGCGGAAGTGGTGTAGTGGCAAGTGGCACGCTTACCACGCGAGCGGTCCGGGGATCAAATCCTGGGTCGTGAGTCGCCCGGGCCAACCAAGCCTTCCATCCCTCCGGGGTCGGTTAATTGGTACCAGACTTGTCTGGGAGGATAAAAACACTGACTTGTACATCGGCTGGCCCCCGCAAGTCATTGTATAGGCCACATCGCATTCAAACGCCACTACGAATGTACAAATGGAAGTAGAATGCGTGCCGCATCCCAAAAAGGGATTGATCAACGGCAAATGCTTTATCCTTTATCCTTTTATCTCAAGATATCACCTATGAAATAACATTAGGGTCAGTGGAAAGGAAGGTGTGTGAGCAATTCAAAAATAACTTCATACTATGCCTGCTCAGTGTTGATTTTTTCTTCTGAGATTCGCCACGCTTCAGCATCCTCAGGAATCGAAGAACCGGATGAATGATTTACTTTTAGATATGTTTTTGATGTATGTTATAGTATGTGCTGATTTGCCAGCTTCCATGTTTTGTTTCCCGCGGCCGGGCGCTAACCTAATTGCGAACTCAGTAGGAAGTGCAGGGACCATCGTGAAGCAATCGGCATAACGTGAAGGGATACAACGGAGCGTCGACCGACTTCAATTTTTTACACCCCTTCTTCCTCTAAGGATCTCGAAACGCTCCCCCGCCCCACACGTGATGGGAGGGCGGTTCTCCGCTGATAAGGCCCTCTACCATAGATTCCTCTGCCTCTAACTACTCTCACCCATTCTGAGACCAGTCGACACACTCCAACTGCGCCCATTTTCCGCTTTAAAATTGCCGCCAAGTGATGAGGCGGGTAAAATATGTGTCAAGAAACAACAAATACTCCTTGTCTACTTTCCGGTTCTTTCATGAAGTTTCCGCCAGAATCATTAAAAGAACCTTGAAAACGACTCCCTCTTCTGCAACCACGACTCCTTCAACTTGAGAAAGTACGCCTCTACCTTCCGACCTTTTGACCTTTTCCAATCCTAATTATGACCCACTTTCTCTCTATCTAGCCCTGAATCGGCCGGACGGACCGTTGACCCTGATCTTGTGCGCTTTTTAATGCTCCCTGATGCCGTTTGGGTTGCTAAAGCCATGGGATGGCAGCCAGCCATGGCAGAAGCCGTGCCAAAGGATATATTCAGGGTGGGATAGAGTGGCCCAACAGTATCACGGATTTCCCGTTGTCGCGAAATTGTGATTCGAACTTGAAAAAATGGCGCTAGAGCCTTACAAAGTCAGCTTTTACGACTGAGCTTAGCATTTGGACGAGAAGCCAAGCCAGGAGTCGTTCTCTAAGTGTCTGTGCCCTCCGCCATTCGTGGCAGGACCATGGAAGAAAGTTCAAGTAGTCCGTAAACCATTCAAATATGAGTGCGTTAGTTGAGCCGTAGAGCGGGCAACTCGTACAACGTATCTGGCCACGTTCCTCCCTTATTTCAAGCGGAACCCTTGTTTAGGGCTTCATTGACGGTTTTCCTTTGCTTCTTTTATCATTTTTTAATG
>MU883014.1:0-21609 GCA_036418205.1 Ostertagia ostertagi
CCGACTTCATCACCTCCAAGACCTCAGCACTACTACATATAAGCAATAGGTTGTGTAGACTATTCGTTATTTTATTACTACTATTATTTAATTATTATCTATATTGGACTATCTTATTCGCTAAGAAGCGTCCATTGCAATGGTTTCATTCCAAATGAAAACGTTTTCTTCAGGCCGAGATATGTGCATTAGCAATCAAGGGCCCAAAAACGACAGAACTTTTCAACAGCAAAAAGGTTAGAAGTTTACTTATTTTTTTGGGATCCCACTTTTCACAGCTGATTCGGAAACAGTACATGGTATTTATTTCTACAAATATTATACAATAATAAATTCCTACTTTTGCGGCGCTATCGCAAGATACGGGGACATTGTGGTGACAATCATTCAAAACCCTTAATACATCTCCTTTTGTTGAAAACGAGATCAAGCTTTAAACAGGGGAGGAGATTTCGAGGTGCATGAGCGACCTCCATTTTTCCTGAAGTTCCTGCCCCTCTTTGGCTTGATCTTAGAGGATGCCCTGTACATTGCGATAGCGCCTTTCTTGCCCCTCCACTTCTCTCGGGCCCTTATTTATGGCCTCTGTATAGACTTAAGGAAGGAGGGGAGAGGGAGGGAGCGGTGAGAAGTCAACAGAATTTAATTGCTGCTGCTTCAAGAAATTATCCCCGTGTCCTTCATAAGAGACTCCCTCTTTGCCTGTGTAGCATTTCAGGCGACTAAAGAAAGCTTTCAACTTGGCATTGATTTCGAACGGAGACCAGGGTAAATCAATACAGCGAAGATGTTGATTGGAAATATGGAGACGAAAAATGCTACTAACTCCTAATAAAATTGTGAGCGACCAAAGTTGAAAGGAGATGGGAGTCAGCATATGAGGTGAGCTAAGCTAAAAGCATAATCATTTTTAATTTTCATCGAAAATTCGCCCATACGGGTAAATAGGAGGCTTGATCACGAAAATAACACCCATTTCTAACACGGAACCATCCATTGGCACCACATCGTACGTTTTTTGCTGCATTACTTGCCAACTTTGACGACTCACAATTTGCAATGAAAGTAATCGGCATTCTTACCTCTGTAGACTTGCGTAGGTTTCTACCAAATATTTCATGGGGTGTTGGTAGCCAGCCCTCCCTAGGTAGCTTTTCTCCATGTAGGTTCGCTTATCCATGCTCATTTATTTCCTTATCTACGTTCATCCAAAATACCAATTCCCAGGTTGCAAATATTAATTTCCCAGCAGTTGAGGATATCTCTGGGCGATGAGTAAACGGTGAAATGTCGCAGCTAAATTCCGGCCATGATAACCTCAGCAGCTTCCGAAGGTTACCTGGTCCTAGCAGGTCCTGATGTCGAAGTACACGCATCACATTCCATACTATGGATAAATTTGCATCACAATGTTACCACTTTAGGGCGCATGCATTGAGGCATTAAAGACAAGGATCAGGATCAAATTGATATGGCAATCCCAATTAAATATGAAAATGAGGACGAGGAGTGGACCACAAGTGAAGAAAAAGGAGAAGAAATCGTCAAAACCTCGGGCTACGCTGATCTGACAATGTGGTGTCTGAAGTGTCTTTCAGGGTGTGCCAAGCTTTTTCAAAACGGTCTTTTGCATGATATAGGGGCACATGCGGGAACCACAGAACCATGGTTAATTTTTCCTGAACGGCCCTCTGAATACCAGAAAAGGGGGTCCCTAGTCACACCTTTTTCACCAGTTTTTCAATCAAAGTCTATTTGTAAGGGTTACTGACGGTCCTAATCATGAATATGGTACTAATTATTCATGCTAACTCCATTTTGCGCGAATTTTGAAACGTCAACTCGAAATGCAAAAATTTGTCACCACGAGGAATCGAACTAGGGACCCCTTTTCTGGTATTCAGAGGGCCGTTCAGGAAAAATGAACCATGCTTCTGTGGTCCCCATATGTGCCCCAATGTCATGCAAGAAACCCATTTTGAAAAAGCTTGGCACACCCTGAACGACCTCCCTTGTGAGACAAAGCGAATCAAGAGATGTGAGCCGCGGAGGGGAAAAAGAACTCAGGGTTGAGAGAGCATAGCAGATCAACATCACGACAAAGAGAGGACGTCGAACGTGAGCGGCGCTGACTTCTAAGCTCAGGCTAGGCTTCCTGATCGCCTATTGCCTCAGTGACATTAGAGGTCATCCAAACGCGTCACTGAGGCGCAAGTGGGCGAGACTACTGCCGTGGTGGATCTGAACACCTGCAATCACTGGAGGAGCTCTCGATGATGTTGAACCCAGCCCCTTTCTCCAATTTAATGCCAGGTATCGTGAAACGATTCTAACTGACTAGCTAAACGAAGTTTTTGGGAAGCCCTCCCAGCGAACCCATCTATGCATGAATGGGTCTAAAAGGAAACACCACTTTTACAACAATAATGCCCCCAGGAGATTTCTGAGCTAGGATTAGAAAAGGATAGGGCTCTAAGTGAGCCGTCTACGGAGGGTGAGGTGCTTTTCAGCGCACGTCGAGCCTTTATTGTCCTTTCGCGCTTCAGCAGACCGATTTATTCGACCCACAACGCAGTTGCCAGTCAATTTACTACGCTCGACGTTTTTTATAAGCAATTCTGAAGGGCAGCATTCTATTTGCCACTGGTCGAATTCGGATGTTTATTGATACTTGAATTCAATGACCCGCTAGAACGCGCGTGCTAGCACCCAGTCAAGCCCGAAACCTCATTTCGTCTGAATGGGCCAAAACACTGTAAGAATTAACATGGAAAGCTCCTCAATCACAAATGAGTAGTTGTAACTACTGATAATGTGAAGTTGCTGATAATTGACGTTGGAATAAGGTGGCAAATTTTCCCGAACAAATCGTGGGACCCTGGCCTTCCGACGACGACTCAACCGAAAGTTGTTGACCTCGCAAGCCACAAAAATCAACACGTAGAATTACGCAATTAACTATGCCGAACTAGCAACAGGAAAGAAGCTAAGGAGCATTGTCAAAAGTCTTTTGTAATGAATTTTTCAAGACTCGAAGCCTCTTGTGTGTTTACCCAGTGCACCATATTTCACCTGAAATCGCGAGTAGGGTGAGCCAAGTGTGAAAATTTCGAAGCCGATAGAATTCGTCACCAAGCCCAGTACCAATACCGTACCTTCACTGATATCCTTGGTCCATTAACTCAGCACCCCACTTCGGAGTCCTACACCTTTCTCGTTTCATATTTCATTTCACTTGACTACATGTGAATTTCGTCCAAAAGTATCTGTCGACAACCTGCGGGAGAGGGAGAAAAAGGTGCAATTTCCATAAATTTTCAAAATTTTCGCAAAATTCAAGTATCGCTCAGTCAGCGTTGCATCAGGGAAAACGCCGTGAACGAGTTCACTTCCGGGGCTCGTGAAAAGGAGAGCAGTTTTGAAGTATGCGCGAAAAATAAAAATATTTGTGAGTCTATGAGTGGAGACAATTGAATGGGAAATCCCCTCTAGCCTGGGGAGAATGGCACACGGCTCCACAAGGAGATCTATGGGAAGAAGCGAGATATGGAAATGTAGTCATAAGGGTGGCAGATCTCTATATGAGTTCTCTATGTACACGATTAGTCTCACGTTGTATAGATCGTTTATAGGAAAAGGGCGGATGGGATCGTCAGCACATGTGGTTAGCGGACGAATGGAATGGCCGGGACTTCACGGCTTAAATTCCTATTCCCCCCCCCCTCCCCACATTTACGCAGTTTACTCAAAATGAAGACCCAGTGTAACAAGGTTGTGCCAACTGAAAGGGGAAGAGTAGAGAAACGAATTCTGAAGCAGCTAAGTAATATTCTAAATTGAAAGTGAATCCGATTTGGTAGCGATTTAGAGACAGATAATCGTCCCTCACGCAACATCATCCATTAATCACAGTCTTATCGACCGCGAAGCAAGCGCCACCGACATCCAGCAGTTTCGAGAACAATCGAAGTCGACATTAAAGCAACATTTTATGATAAATTTTATTCAAAGGAAAAAATAACAGAGATCGAAGCAAAAAAGGAGTTTGATTTGTATCCTGTCTCTAAGTAGATCGAACGCCATTTGGAAGGGAACCGCCTAGTTAGCCCAAATAATTACTAAAAATCACTTTGAACCTTTTTACATCCACAAATTCTCGCCATCTGTTTAGCACGAAGTGGTGCGAAAATTGAAATTCACTTTTTTTTTTACTGCGTCAAAGATAGATTGTCCATATTGCATTTGGCTTCGTAATACGTGCTTGGTGGGACCGCGCTTGGAGACATAATCCGAATCATAACCATGAAAGGACAGCTGATGCGCGCTAGCCTTTGTCAAGCGCTTTATTTGACCGGTCATACAACCCAACGCTTGCGATCACGATGGCCTGAGGGTGTTGTGGCTTCAATGACGTCGTTGAAAACCCTTGGTGGAAGGGCGGTTAGCGGCTCCAGCCACACCTCAAAGCAACAACCCCAGATGATGTCGTGTCAAAGAATCTGCATATTCTGTTGGTGGACAAAGTAGCCCACGAGTATTACAGATGTGCCGTTTCGTTACTCGAAAGTGCGCGACAATGGCGCTAGCGCTGACAACACTGATGGCACGGTAATGAGAAATTCTGAAGGAGATATCCACACCCCACTATAGCCAACGTGCATTACAGCCTAGCGGCTGATTCAAATACGCTGGAGGAAGTGGAGCTGTGGAGGCAAGGAATCGTTCAAGAAAACTTCGTTCGCGCCCGCCCTTTCGCTTATCCAAGAAGAAAGACAGATTACTTGTTAATGTTTGAAACATCCTTCATAAGAGGTATGGTTCCTTCGACATCCGCCTTAAACTTCACCATTCACAAAATGTACCAAGAAAGGATTCAAACCAAACTATGATTACAGACATCAACACGCCGTATTAGATGTGCATTAGGGATACGACACTCAAACCTTGTACTACGAAAAGTCTTGATTGCGACTTCAAATGGCAATTGATTGTCAGACGAACAGGTCGAAAACCTGTTCTCCTGCTCCCAGAAGAATTATCTGAACGCCAGTATAAACAGACCTTGGCCAACATGGATAATGGGAGGAGTAGTCAAGAGGAGTAGAAAAATCAAATATTTCCCGAATCCGTATCAGATTGTTCTGAAGCCGCAAGCCAAGATGATACAAGACTTATTTGGCAAAATGTCAAGAGATCAGTGCGACCTTCCGCAGACATCATTTCCAACTTCGAAACAATCCCTATAGACAAACACAACACCAGTCGACTCACTTTAGATGTACGGTAGGATTTTGTTGAGACCACCGCTAGAGTGACTGACTGTGGGTGGCTTCGGGTTACGATGCCCCCTAGGATGCTTCTAGGTCTATGGGGACTATTTCGAAGTTTGAAATGATGTCTGCGGTAGGTCGCACTGATCTTTGACTTTCCAGGCTCTGACGAAGGCGACCAAGCCGAAACGTTAGCCGAATAAAGTCTTGTACATCTTGGCTTGTGGCTTCAGAAGCAATCCATACGAATACCACACACGATGCCAAGATTCATCGAACGTCGAACCTCTGTGCTAAAAAGCAACCCATTGGTACTTCACATTGCGAGTCTTTCGTCCTCCGTTTTTTTTAGTTCTCTACGCAAATTTTTCAGATAGGTTACAGGAGATCCCCGTTGCGGCGATGCGGCGAAAACTTCGTCGCGCGAGCGAGTTCCTAGCGACAAGCAGTTCAATTCGCTTCGAAAGCAGATTTTGTTAACACGGCATCTGAATCTAATCGCTCTTTTGATAACCCGAGTGTGAATTACCTAATTTTTTCACAAAAGTACTACAGTACACGGTGGGCAGCGTTAAGTGAATTGTTAGACGGCGCCCTGTACCCAAAACTTTACTTCGCAAATTCTCTACTTGCTGTCTCCTCCCAGCTTGATTCGTGAGCTGAGGAATCATCTCCACACGGACATTTCTGAATCAAGCCAAAAATTGTTTTTGTACTCAAAAGAAGGCCCAGAGGCAGATCCCTCCCCCGATGGGTTGACCCTCTCGTAAAGGTATACGATCAACTGTGGAGTAGAAGAGCTCAAAGCAGAGCGGCTCGGAAAGTATGCGACCTGCCTTCTGGTGGACCCGGGACACACAGCGGTCAAGAAGAAGAAATCAAAAATTCAAGGCGAAAAGCATTTGTGATGTAAATCGCTCTTGTCAGATAATCCCTTGGGGGGAACGGGAAATGAAATGCTTCTCTTATAAAATATGACCGGTTCTCCTCCAAAGTTATAGATGTAGACAGGACTCAGAAGAAAATTGCCCAAGGAGCAGTTTGAGTGTGCCCCAAGCTCAGATGATGCAGAGAGGCGGCACAATGAGAACGCAACCTGCGTCTAATTATAATAGTATTAGTTACCCATGGAAATAAGACAGTATAGATACAAGAGCATCAATACGCAATAATTTTTGTAAATTTCAAAGCGGAAACTTCAAAAAGGGCGTATGAACAATCTGGAATGATGGCATACAGAGCTGGAAAACATTGCAAGAACCCGCATAGAACTGCACGATGACAGAACTCAAAAAGCGAACGAAAACGAATCAACAGCGTAGTGACTAAATTCTAAAACTGAAGCGTAAAAATTCAGAAAAAGAGTATAGTATGGATACAGATTAGTGCCAGTGTCCAGAGTGGTTACTGGCCACGAGCAGCAGGCGGTGAACTGATTCATTCACCGACATCCGATGGTGTTTAGAACGGACGCCGACGACTGTCGACTGATCTGCTCCATGATAACGGTGGCATTGCTGATCACATTATCACCATAGGTCTTCATCCAGACGCTAACTGATCGAATTCTAGCGCTCATCATAGCCGAAAGTTTTGGTGGCACGGCATGGGCGAGACGTTCGACAACCATATTGAACTGAACAGCAAGTTTGCATAAGTTTTACTACTTCTGGGAAGCCACGCACTCTAAAGCCAATCCAATTCACAAGAACCATGGACTGGCCAAGCACTTCAGTTTAGTGGAAGCGCCCCGCATCCTTAGAGATTTTTTCCTAAAAATGTATTCACTTTGCTTGAAGACAGGAATAGGGGGGGGGTGAGCTTGAGTTCGGACCAGTGTAGTGCTCTTACAGTCAGACACGCATCGAATCTGACGGCAAGAACACTGCGTGGGTCCTGTTAAGGAAAGACGATGTTTTTTTAGCGATCAAATGACGAGAGCACAGCTTTTAGAGCAATTACATTTGATTTATGTGGAAAATTCAGTTCTACATTCTGGTTATTACTGTACTACTTACTCAGTCAAGTCCATGGAACATCAAAAAGAAACCGCTTCTTTTCTACCTTTTCTACTGTTACACGGATAGAAGTGAGGGTCATATAGTGCTCTGGCACCGCACGTCACAGATACTCATCATATCAGCTGTCGTCGCTATTCGCCTGCAATTGCCACGAAACGTGCCGAACGAAGAGCCTCAAGTAAGCGCCTCGCGATAGCTTGCAGTTGGGAAGACGCGTTTAGACTGAAGAATCTAACAGGTCATCCAGTGTCGATCCTGGTTCCGGGGCAATGTTTTGGTATTTGCAAATTGCTGATTGTTTCGAAATGATAAGGGACGAACGGGCTGCGCATTCTCGGACCTTAAGATTGTCTTGTTGGAAGAAAGGGTGAAATTTTGAAGAAATCGCAGCAAAACCGCAATTTACTGGCAAATAATGATAACTAATCAACTAGAGTTTATTGAATCCATTCGAATTAGTGAACTGCTGTGAGAGAATTTTCAACACTTCCTAAATGATATTTTCAGGATCAAGACGCGATCAGACATGAAATTGGTTTAATCGAAAACTTTAACGAGTTGCTCTAACTAGTTATTACCTCTAGGAAAACAAATATACGGCACAATTTTAAGAGTGCTTTGCTTGTTAACTCACCGTAGGTATATCTTCGACCTTAACGATACCACGTGCAAACGTTTGGAGGAAAAGGTCGACCGGAATCTTATTCGCGTGAATTCTGAAAAAAAGAACCATGGACTACTGGAAAGACCATCCGGTAAACATTTGAAATTAGCATGAAATCAATTTGAATCGTGTGAATTTTCCTTCTCAGGGTACTGCGTGTGCATTATTGCGTCTGAACTTGAAAGTAAATGTGGAAAATGTGATCTTGGGTCGATGTCTCATGAAGTTGATCAAACAGTGAGGAAGGCAGAAAGACATTGCGATTGAGCGTATGACCACCCTGCGGAGCCCCAGTTCTTATCTTTTTTTACTGCAGTGAGGGCAGGCTGCACTCAGTGAGAATTGCCAATAGGATAACCCGTTTCCCATTCATACTCGCCAGCACAATATTATTTCAAGGATTCTCTACAATTTTATTCGCTTTTGACTCGAAGTATCACATTTACCTTCACTTTGGATAAGAACTTATACATTACGTATCCACTTGAAAGTAGTGGACCCCTTTTCTCTCTCACTTGCTAAGCACTTACGCTGTTGTGATCCGATCGAGATTTTCGAGTACATAGGAAATGAAGTGGTTGAGAGGATGATTGTAGCTAAACATAGATATTAGAAAACTGTTTCATAACCAATATTATGTGAAATAAAAAAACGCATTTCTATTAGGTACCGGATATCTTAATGTCGTTTTTCTGAGTTCAGGAAGTTTCGGGGCCAATTACCATGAAAAATCAATTTCTCAGAACGTTCTCTTTGCTTATTAATACTACGTAACATGTTGCTTATTAGTCCCTATTGTTACTTTACAATTTATCTCTCCCCCAATTTTTATACCTTTTTCTGAAAATTCCTGGGTTCATTGCGCAAATTCGTATGTGTGTACCAAATGCCATCAAAGTCGGGCTGGGAGCTACAGATCCGCCAACCAAACTAACATTGCTTTTGTTGGAAGGAATACTACCGTTTGGAATGCTCAACGGTTCTCCTCAGGTTTCCTAAAAGACAGTGAAGTTTTTGAAAGGATGCCGGCAATCGTCTTCAAAAAGATGGCCCTAGTTAAGCCAGCTGAGAAGGGGCTGCACCAGACTTGTGCTGAAATGGTAGGATACTTTCACTCTGATGGAATGATGATGCGCAAACATTCCTATGGATTTGATTCCGCAAGATATTCTGATAAATGTGCTCACCTGCCCCTCACGCGCGCTCAAAAAGGGTGCGTTTTTGACCCTATGTTGCAAAAAAGTCTCCGTATAAAAACTGCCCACTTAGGCTGATAAGTTCTAATTTTTCTGTCGTGCAATGCAGACCCTACGCTAACCAGCTGTACACTTACTTTGTCCAGGCCTTACTTTTTAGCAAGTAACAGGGATGATTTATCAGAGGATGTCAAAACCGACCTGCCTCTCTTTTTAACTCAAAAAATTCCGAGCTTGGATCGTGCAAGGTTGCCACTCTAACTGTTAGATGAGGGGATCCTAGTAAGTCATTTTATGATTAAACTAACTCCCTCCCCGGGTTTTGAACTGAAATATTGCTGGTCCAATACTCTTGGTGAAAAAACGACATTAAGATATCCGGTACCTAATACGACCATTCTTCAAAGGTAAAGGTTGGATTTTTTCTTACTTCTAGCTACCACATTAAAAATGTTGCTGCAGGGCTAGCAGTGAAGTTCTTTACACGTGCTGATCTCCTTTAGTCGTGACACACTAACCGCTCCACTAACCAAAATCACACGGCAGGATGAGGGCTGCGATATTCTAGTTTTGCGCATATTTGCTTTTTCTCTGCTACCACATCCGCTCCTAGTACCTTGGCTGGTACGGTAGTGTTCATAGTTGGTGGCGTAGCCACGCGACGTGCACATTTTCTTTTCTCTGCTACCACATCCGCCTAGACCTGGTAAGGTCGTGTTCATAGTTGGCGGCGTAGCCACGCGATTGAGTCAAGCGGCTGTGAAGGCGCTCTGATCAAAGGGGCACCCACTGCTTTTGATCAATCAACAGTCTTTTCAAACTCTCATAAAAAAAAGCATGATCACCGGATTGCTGCCCGAATCAACGTATTGCCTTATCCAGTAGGTGGTCTCCCCGGTCAAGTCGTCAACACGAAAGTGGACAGTGTCGCGGTACGTGACTGTGGTCCCGGCGCACCGCGCGCTTGGGCTCTGCCGCGTTCCTTGGCCGCGATCGCGTGACATGCACCGACTATAGGGGCATGCTCCGCCTCCGGTCCCGCCTCCAGCCGGGACTACTTAAGCGAGCCGCCTCTGCCAGTCGGCGCACTTCGCTCCCTCCGGGAGGAGCGTTGTGCCGGGCAACGCGAGGAAGCTGGACGGCTCGGAGTGCCACTGGCACTCGGCAGTATGGTCCGGCATGCTGTCCCGTCCTGTCGGAGCGCTGGTAAGTCAGCGTCCGCTATACCCGATGGACGCTGTCGGCTGCAGGCTGCCTTAGGTAGCCGGCAGGTGCCCCACGATGACGACGGACTACTGGGACGACGACGCGATGGCTTGGCATCTCCAAGCTCGGCAGAAGGACGTCGAGTATTGCCACCAACATACGCCACAAACGTGAGTATGTTTGATTTGTAGTTGCTTGTATAGGGGTGTAGTATCGGGGGCGCCAAGGGCAGGGGCCCGACTAAGGCGCAGTTAGTTGTTGTGTGCTGCTGTTGCAGCGGGGTTGTAGCCGGGGCAGGGGAACCCTCGGCTCCAGAGCTGGGAAGCCTTGCCCCCGCGGGTTGTACTCCTTAAACCCCCTTCCTGGGTTAGGAACCCGTGATGCCCCGGGGAGCGGAGGCCATGCTGGGAGGGAAACCAGCATGGTCCCCGGGAAGGACCCGTAGGATGACGTGTGCCTGGGAAAGGCCGCGAGGGCCCCGAACCACCTCGATGCGTCGTGTTTGGAGGGTTAGGAGGGCAACCGCTCCCGAACCACGACAGACAGACTATATATGTACGTCTGGCAAACCGAAACCATGGTGCATCATCTCCAGGTTTCATAAATCTTCCACCGCGTTCAAGTTTCTTTCTTTACGTAAGTATCTTCGTATACTTATCGGAGAATAGTAACTCTTACTCATTCCGGTGGAATACGCCGCGCGCATGTCCTTATTCCACGATTGATGCGTAGAGCAAAGCCATGGAGAGTCACACGAAGAGATGCGAATCCGCATGTTTTTTTTTGTTGTTCTGCCTTTTTTGAAAATTTCAAAATTTTGCTCCCTAATTCCTGGTTCTCGAGTTTACTACAGGAGCGTGAGGCCACTCACTGTGCGGTAATAAAAGCGAAGAACGTGTAGCACGAGCTCTATATGTACGTAACCAATGCAGCTTTTGTGTGGCTTAGTGCAACTTTGAATTCTTTCAGATCCACTTTATTTCATTGAAATAATTACCTACCAAACACAACACAAGTTCTACTCCGAAAAAAGGCTTAAAAATACCTAACATAACCAGCGCACATCGGTCGCAGGTCCGAAGGGAGGCTGTTGAAGAACAGGTCGTCAAAAATCCTGAAAATAGAGGTGTATAAATTGCCATGCGTAACCTCTTTCTGTAAGGAGCAGTCTCATCACCTCGAGGGCAGAGTGGCCGGCTAGGAGTTAAACCCACAACAGTGCACTCGATCAAAGGAAAGGAACAAGGACATTTATTGGAGATTGTTTTAGATGATTCAGCAAGACGACATGGATTTGCTTGTTCGCGCCTGCCATCTAGAGGGGAGTCCATTCGACGCTTTTCGTAACCTCATTGCACACTGTGGAGCCAGCCACTACATTTACTGTAATCCTACTCGAATAAGGGAGGATCGCAGGTTAGACTGCAACTCAGTCGTAACGAAACTATATGTATAACACAATGTATACGAACGCTTTCTTGACAAACCACGTCTCGAATTTGCGGTGTGATTCTCTGAACAGTTAAGGAGCTTGTGAAAGCGCTCGGACCACAATAGGGCACCTACTTCTTTCAATCAATCAATAGCCTTTTCGAGCTCTCATAAAAAACCTCTTTACACTTCTCATGTAGGCATTCTAAGGAATAAAAGTCTCTTTAACAATACTGTCAAGAAAGACAAAAGGGAGAACTCGCCGAGAAATGATGTCACGCGACCTCTTGCCCGTCGGCCCGTGCCGCTGCCACTAGCCATCTCGTTTCATGACTACATTGGGAGAATGGTCTTGCAGAAGAGGAGGGCAGATTCGAGCAGTTCCAAAAATACGTCAGTGGTGTGTGGTTGTTACTTGGCCACATCGACCTGCTCTCCTCTTTTGAAACAACCGTGGCTCACACTGTTAGGGCGGTATTTTCGCAATGCATTCGCTATGATGTTTCTTCTTTATACAAGCATTGAAAAAGGCTCGCTTCGCCAGTTGACCATGTTTCTGAGGTTGAAGTAGAAGACGCCGTCGAACGAAAAAGAGATTCTGGCCACACTGACCGACGTGTTTTTCGACCTTACTTGAATTTATTTAGAGAGAATTTTACGACAGAGAAGCGGCGACGATGGTAAAATCAAACGCTGAAAGAGGCGACTCCTGAGGATGCAGATCAACACGCAAGTCCTCAGGAGCTGACGCTGACCCATCGACCAAGCAGAGCTCTCCATACTGTCGCATACCTCGGTTGAAGGCAAACTCGGAGTAGCGACTAGTTAGGATAGGGGACACACGATGACATTCGTAATCCGCTACCTACCCAAGATCCTCAACCTCGTCATCTGAAATTGCACGGTTAGGGCGCTAATCCTTACGGGCCGCAACCATCGACCCCGATTTTCCGAACGCTCCCCACCCACCGCGAGAGATGGTGAGATCAGCGTGCTCTCTCGAACGACGTGCTCTCTCGCGTATTTTGTCTTCTTTGACCCCTCTCTCGCTATCGTACCACGTTCGAGCCTTTACTGAAAAATTAGAGCCTCAATTTCAACGTTCCCGAAGATTTCTCTTGCTTTCCTCTCCACTTTCAGGTCGTTCCGCAGCTAAGCTATCACTAAGAGGTGCTTGTAATACCAGTTCAATCCCGGGGTTTGCCTTAACCATCCGCCGCAGGTCTCTAGCCGATCAGCAGAGAGACCGTAAGCGTTGAAGTGGACAGCAACGATGAGAGTCGTGTCAATGCGCAAATCGACGAGCAGAGAAGGAGTCCCTGTCTCGGCTGCTTAGGGCCAACTCTTCAGGTTTTTGCTTCGATCCGCCACCACATCCGCTCTACTACGTTTATTTCTGCTGATTTCTCTTTTCTGAACGGCACCTTCACCAAGCGACATTCCAAATGGTTGCAGTAATAATTATCCTCGTTGTCATCCCTTATAAAGTTTACTACCAACAAACAAAATAGCAACAAAATGCTAAATCGACAAACCCTCGGACATTCTTCTCGCCAACATGGCCTTTCATCACGTCTCGCGTTCTACGAGCAGGTAGCAGAGCATTCGGTTTCGAGCTCACCGTCACTCATCAGCAGGGCATTCATTTTGATAGAGCCTAACCAGGAAGGTCTTTCAGGGCGTGACAAGCTTTTTGAAAACGGTCTTTTGCATGATATAGGGGCACATGCGGGAACCACAGAGCCATGGTTCATTTTTCCTGAACGGCCCTCTGAATACCAGAAAAGGGGTCCCTAGTTCGATTCCTGACGGTACTGACGGTCCTCATCATGAATATCAAAAAGGTACTAATTATCCAAGCTGACACCATTTCGCGCGCGATTTTGACGTTATTCGAAATGCAAAAATTTGTTACCACGAGGAATCGAACTAGGGACCTCCTTTTCTGGTATTCAGAGGGCCGTTCAGGAAAAATTGAACATGGTTCTGTGGTTCCCGCATCTGCCCCTATATCATGCAAAAGACCGTTTTCAAAAAGCTTGTCACGCCCTGAAAGACCTTTCCTGGTAAGCCTCCCGTCAGTGCAAGTAAATACACAAATGATGCACATCAAAATGTACAAGACGATCGCGCGCTTATCCAGCTGCACACACTTTGAAAATATTCGAGCATATCAGACAATGGACCGTAAAAAACGGAGATATTTATTGTCAACCTTACTATGAGCTGCCTTCGCCAAACCTCGCCGTCATGCGCTTGATTACCTTCACCATTTCTTTCGTTCGTGGCGCAAATGCGTTCAGGAGTCTATCAGGGTGACTCCGTCTATACGTTAGAATCAAATAAAAATTATACTCGGTATATCAAAGATAAAAGCCGGTAAACTACGGGTAAGGTAAATTTCGTTGTGAGCGTTAGCTCATTGCCTTCAAAACCTTCTCTGACCTGTGAATGTGTTCTTTCTTCTTGCTAGCTCCTAGCGCAATCCAAATTCGTTCCCGTTCCGTTTGATAGACTTCCATCTCCCATTTGGAATGCAAGAATTCGAACATTTCCTCGTCTCCATACATCACAGCTGTCGCATAAATCGGTTGACGAAGGTACGGTGGTATCCTACAGAGAACACGATGACCCATTAAAAACGATCCTACAGAAGTGGATAAAATTTTTAGAAATTTCTCAGTAGCCCTAAAGGCAATGATTACGATAGATTTTGGGTAGGATTATAGTGGAAGGAGGGTGCTAAACGATGCGTCGCTAACGAAGAAAGCAGAGGTTCATCAAGAACACGTAGATCGAGATCCCTCTGTCTGCCCGTGTAGATTATTGACTTTGGACGAGTCAGAAACCAAGTGAGTCTGCTGGATGTGTTAACCCCCACAGCCAACACCATTATTTAGTTGGTAGGGGAATACCCAAATGAACTGAAGGATAAGGTTGCTAAAAGTGAAACGCTTTTCCAGAATGAATACCGAAAGATGCTGCTGCTGGCAACACACTGGTGGGAAAAATGGCTCTGGGGCGTCATTGCCTTTAATCTTGGAGCCCTTCTAGGCTGCAAGCTCGCCAAACGTCACGAAAACTCAACACCTTGCTTTCTTTGCCGTGTAACTGCTTAGGTTTGCGCACCCATTGTATCACATTCGCTACCTTTGAGTACTGAAACAGTTTCCGGTCACCTTCCCACAATTAGATGATACTCACACATTGCACGTCCGATTGCTGAGCATTGCGTTGGCACAGGATAACCTCAATCTCTCCATGAGAGCTTGGGAATACGAGAAACAGGTGGAGTAGCCATTTAAGCAGACCCGAGAGAATACCGTACTTCGCAGATCACTGAGTAGCCTTCATTCAACTGAGATTACATATTAAAATCGAGATGTGAACGGGCAATAGCTTACTCTTCATGCAGCTTCACTCCTTCGTTAGAGACTGGATTTTGCCGGAAATGTTCGAACAATGGTTCCAGAATTGTTATGATGAAGTCCTTCAAAAAGGTAAACCTCGCAGAATGGCTGTGAGGAACTACTCACTATTAACACATAAATATTCATAATACTCAAAAACAGAAAGATCAAAGTTCACTTCCTAGTTTCTATGCTTAACTACTGACTGATGTGAATTGAACTTTAAGCTTCAGGGTTACTATTAAAAAAAGAACGTGATAAGGTGCAAACACCTGGAATATCGTATAACTGTGGATGGCCTGTGAGACGTGAGACACGAGAAAATCCAGATGAGCGTGTAACATCTTAACTGGTGGGTATGCTCTCTGAAATAAATCCGATTACTAAATTAAATTGTTTGGTTTGTTAACTGCTGGCACAAGTGCCCACTGAGTAAGGATGCGGTTTCGAATCCCGTCTCGGGCCAAGGCTTAGCTCGTAACCCAGCACTTTTGTGACTGAAAGTTCCTCAATAGTAATACAGACACGACACGCATGAAGCTAGGCCGCGTTCCCATGCACTTGATTTTATCTTCTTGATGTCATTACCTTTTCTTTTTGATGTTTAACGCTTCAGTCACTTGCGCATGAAATAAGATATGACCAAGCGTAATAACTTCGTGCGTCTGAAATAAGAATATGACAAGCATGATGCAAGTGCAATAATAATATAATAGTCTAATTTCCTTATATTGCTACCAGGGAAGGCATTCGAACCTTCCTATGGAACTTTGAATTAAGACCCATACAGCTCGATAGAGGTTCTGATTACAAATATGGAAACTAAAACTGCAAAATGAACCTGCCAAAGAAGTCGCGAGCAGTGAAAGTTGGCTGTAAGTAATATCGTTATACATGAACGCAGTGCGTAAGCGCTTACGGGCTTTTAAAGCGCACGTTGCAGTGCGGGACTGCCCCTTGCTCTAGCATAACGTAGGAGGTCATAATTTGTTTCCCGGTCGTGTGCAAAGTTCAAGATGCACTAACCAACTATTCAGGCGCACTTTTGAGTGCCTAGCAGACTAACATATTTCGAATGCCAGGACCTAGCACGGTTCATATGTTACGCTTCAATTCCGCTATTTTTGACTGCTCACAACTTCCTTGGCAGGTTCATTTTGCAGTTTTAGTTTCCATATTTGTAATCAGCGTTTGAAGCTCTATCGATCTATATCTGGGTCTTAATTCAAAGTTCCATGGGAAGTTGAATGCCTTCCCTGGTAAGTCCTCATCGTACCCAATTACGAATTGAGGTTCTGCTATCTGTCTTGGTGTAAAGCATAACAAGGATAAAGTGTTTGCGCCTATCAACACGCCTTTGGAATGCGCCATGCATTCGGCTTCCGTTCAGTATTGGGTGGAATCCTAACAATAGGTGATATTTCGCCTATACAATGACTCGGTGAAGCCGGTTAATGGGTAAGTAAGCGTTCTTATTCTCCAATACAGGCCTGGTACCAATTAACCGATACCGCGCATGGAAGGCCTGTAATAGGCGCGCGGCCCGGGATTTGATCCCCTGACCGTGCGCTTGGTAAGCGATGTCACTTTCCATTACAACATTTCCGCCCTGGCACAGGTATGACATGCACAAGAGAATATCTGTTGTGAAATAATGGGACATTGTTCCAATGTTACGGGAGCTAGGGAATAAATTACCTCTTTTCTGAGATAAACCGAGATGTTTAGTGCGTGAACATAGGAGAGATTCCCGATTTCGGCCAAAGTGAAGGAGTCATCCATGAGACGAGTCCTAAAGAGATCGCTTATGAGTAGTACCTTTTTGCTACGAACAATTAAATACCTTGCCGCAACTGGTATGCAGTTGGCGTCTGCATGAAGTCGTGCCGTAATTTCGAGGTATAAGGCCGTGTCATATCTCACCCGTACAAAATTGCGTCCTTCTCGATCCAGCACGATGTCAGTGCCCAGGTCAATTATTGCTAAACATGATATCTAAATGATTAGTTGCATGGTTGTTCAGACTATGTAGACCTGAATCATCAACACTGCCTCTTCAATCACAATATATTTTGCAGATACTTGCCGAAAATCACCCAAAAACATTCCCTACCCCCTAGAAAAGTGAAGCATTAGGTGGTCGCTCTGAAATATTAGGTTGGGAGAATGTCTTGCAACAATCTTGCAACGTTATTCTGGAACAATTTGAGCAGGAAATCTCAAGGTTAGATCTTTACTATCGGCGCATGGTGGTAGAGGTCTACTCTGCGAAACATCCGAATTTGCATAGTTCAGTTTCCCGTAAGCACCCGTAAGGCTACAATGTTTATCTCCTTCACGGCACTGCGTCTAAATGTTGTAAAATGTAAAATATATGAGCGACTCATATTTTTTCTTCTCCTCGCCCTTGTGAACTGCTTAATCCCGCCGAGTATTTTAGAAGTCATGTGTAGACTCTGCCGCTCTAGGCATTTGTCCAAATTAAGCACCAATTCTTATTCTGACTTTGTGACTCTCAAGACAACGCTCGCTATCTCGCAACCGCGTACGTTTCGAGGAAAATGCACTGAGGAGCTAGCTGAGCATCGTGGACATGTAGTAGCAGAGCTGATGTGGGTAGGATCGGTCGAGCTCAGCAAACAAAGCACGCAAATCAAAAATAAATAGAAGCTTGTGCGAAGCGTCTGCACGACCTCTTACCAAAATCCGATCACTTCATCACCTCACTCTCGTTGAATATAGACCGATCGCTGTTGTTTAATCACAGCGATTTTGAACAAAATATAGTATGTTGTTCTTGAAGGCACAGGTCACGGTCAAGGTGAAGTGGTATTTTGTTCGTTTCTCGAAGGACAAGTACGAAGAACGTCAGCGGAGAAGAAAGCAAAAAAACACTATAAAAAACCGTGAAATCCCCTTTGTGAGGAGACTCTGGTTCGACGAAGAGCCACAGCGCTGAGAGGATGAGGGAAAATACGAGAGTTGACCTCGGCGACCTATTAAGGCTCAATCTTGGCGCGGTGGGCCAGTGCACGCCCACCGATCATGACCGCCGCAGGTCTATACGTGGCGAGTGATTAGATAGGTGAGAGAGCGTCGCTAAGTTAATTTGAAATGGGTTGCCTTTCCAGCGTGAATTCGTCCTTGTAAGGAAGGTGCGGTTGCACGATAAAGTTGAGCATCAGCTCCTTTGGTGCACGCTTTCAAGTCGCGAAAGTAACACCAACCCTGTGATTAGGGGTCCTGCTAGCTCACTAAAGGAGGATAATTCCCCAAGGATCTTTTTTCTATTCGTGCCTCAAAGTTTGTGCTCGCACTTGTCACTCCCATTCAGTTCAAATCAAGATCTCTGCCATTAGAAGCACTTTGCGCACGCAGTATGAACAACAATCAGGCGACAAAAATTCGAGGAGATTAGAGATAGTTGAGCTTTTGTGAATAGATCATATTGAAGAACAGTAGCGGCAAAAGTGTTCGCTGAAACGTTTTTCGTGCATCATTTTCCACTCAAAACAGTGACTTCAAGTGTTACTAAGACATGCCTCTAAGAGCCTTTTGAAACCTCGACTGTTGAAGAGTTCAGATATCCAAAAGAAATGGCTTCAAACTAATCTTCCGATTCTTCTCTGTAGGAAAGAAATGAAATGCACGAAAAAGCGTTTCAGCGAACTTTTAACCGTTACTATCTATGTTACGGAATTCGACTCCGACATTGGTCATCTACTGGTGTGGTGGAAAATTTGGTCATCACTGGTGTGGTGAAAAGTTCTCAAAGGTGCTTTCTACGACCATATTGAAATGGTTGCTTGTTAAAAATTCAAGCAGAGGCATGAAATGGATGGGCAGTAGCAAAAAAAAAGTAATCGCTCGAGATATTGAAAATAATGATCTCCTTCTCTGTATGGTTGATGTGTTAACGTGGTAAACACAGCCACACCGCCTAGAAAATGTGCACCATTGCGAAAATCCAAACCGAATTCAACTGTGGCTCTAAGAAACTAGCTTTTGGAAGAGGCTTTTGGTGCAATCCGCGGCACACAATTTGAAGGATTTCACGATTGCTAACCTGTGTTATTCTCTATCAGCCAGTGCACTGTCGGTTTCAGTGTGAGCGGATCTCGAAGGAAAAGCGGAATTTTCCACTGCACTCCACTTCGTTTATGACCGGGAACGTGCTGCAAAAAGTTAATACAATAACTGATCCTTTATCTTTACCCTTTAACTAGTCACATAGCATTAATATACAGTACTTTGCTATGTACCTCATTTACAGCCCAATATCAAATCTTTCAGCCACTGGTCCATGATTTTTTTTTATCGGAACTACCTTCCCCATTTTTTTTCGTGAACAATTTCGTGACCGGCAAGGAAGTCCTATCGTGAACGAAATTCGGGCCAAGTAGTTTTAGAGCAGTTCACATCCGATTTCTGGTCCTTCTGCGATGTTTAAGAAGTAAGCTCGTAGCACGCACCGACATCCCACCAATTTATCTTATCCTTCTATTATATAAAGCGCTAACTTTGTGTGTCGGTTTGTGTATCTGTATGTGTGTGTGTGTGAGTGTGTGTGTGTGTGTGTGTGTGTATGTATGTATGTGTGTCCGTCCGCAAAATGAAGTGAGTGAGAAGGAAGCTCATGGGATAAACAAACCGCTAACAAATCGGGTAGCTTACAGGATTTGAGATATCAATGTTTTGTAGCAGGATAGTTGTGATAACACTCTTAGGGCTATATAAACACCTGCTTAGCACACTTCCGTTCATTCCACATGGTGCTGCAGTGGCAGCTGGAGGGCAGTGGAGAGAGGAAGGGAGGATGAGGAAGGGAAGCGAAAAATCTACCGTCATATCATGATTGTGTCCCTTCTACTGTATGAAACACCATTGTGTTGCATACGCGTCACTTCCAGAGGTGTTGGTGTCACAGGAGGAAGGGACCATAGCGGAGGATAGAAAGCTTGCGCAGGAAAGGAAGGTCCCGGCGGTTGACGGGGGACTAATCTGGTACAAAAAATGAGAGAGAGCACGGTATGGCATGGACGGATTGTCTTCATTTATGTAAGAAGGGACAGAAGCTTTTAATACGTTTTTTGTGCAGAAAGCTCCTGCTTCCTCGTGAAGAAATTCTCAGCAGTTGAATTGGAACCGGAACATGAGGTCACAAAGCAACTTACGTCTTCTTTACTTTCTTCTTTAGAACTCTCCATGAGGTGCCAAAATAAAATTTATAAGGTAATGCTTAGGCAAGATCGCTATGTTCAAAACCAAGAAAAACTTTGTGGCTATCTGAACAAGCATCACATTCTTTTTTGAGCAGGAGAAAAATTAGAAGATTAAGAAATCGCAACATAGGCCACCTAGAGTAAGCTAACTGGATTCCTAAAGCACACAGATGGCAGCAAAGGAACAAGAGCAGTCTGAACAGCCAGTTTTTATTCGAGGCGGACAGTGGAAGTTTTGTCTTGAGCAGAACTTCAGCTTCCACCCTCGAAATCGTGCAGTCGCTCTCCGAAGTCGTAAGCACACATAAGGGGCAGGCAATAGTGGATACGACATGAGCAATAGAAGATACGATCAGATATGACTAAACCTTGAAGGAGGAATTCACGATAAGAACGAAGGTCAAAGAAGGGTAAAAGAAGGGAAAAATTGCATAGTTGGGAGACAGGCGGACCTCTGAGGGTGCTGACCGACGCGCAATTGGCAGCGAAAGATTTGACCTCGGCGATCTAGCATGGCTCACTCTTGGCGCGGTTGGCGGGGTACGCCCACCGACTATCTAATCACTCGCCGCAGGTCTATACGTGGCGAGTGATTAGATAGCAGAGAGAGCGTAGTGTTGAAGAGGGCACAGCGATGAGAGTCGCATCAATGCGCAAATCAACGGGCAAGGAAGGGGCCCATTTCTCGGGTTTCGGGCCGTTTCAAATGGTTTCTTCTTCATCCCTGCTCCACTGACCACCTCTACCCTTATTCCAAAGCTAGCTTTTCATCATAAATTCTGCCTTCGAATTACATGGTGGCTTGCCTACATGGATAGCCAAGGTCTAAACCTAGGCTGATCTGGCTGCGCAGAAGGCCAAAAGCAGCCTCGTAGAATTTTAGTTCAGCAGTTCCACGTGCTATCTATTTCTTCCAATATTTTCCCTACATGTCTTCACTGCTTTTCAGCACGTGATCCTCACAAGAGTATATTTGTCTCGAAGTGAACTAGCTGAGCAGACAGATGGATCGAGTTCCAGACCAGAGGGGTTTTGGGTAGAGCAGGTCGGTGGCAGGAATTCACTTACATACTACTCCCACAAATACACTATCGATTCTTGTAAGAGTTGACGTTAAAAAAAGTTCGTATTGTGAAATTTTAAAAGGCAGCTCGTAACCAAATCAATAGCGATCCGATAAGAAATAAAG